>JAXIVJ010007400.1:0-60968 GCA_036785665.1 Chirona hameri | reverse complement strand
TAAGGAACCAAAAATATTAACCTGACAATTCAAGTTAAATATCCTACTTCTTTTCCATAAACAGGTGAGCGAATCGATTGAAAAGCTGAACGCTGATTTCGACATGCGCTATTGGGCATAACATTGTTATTTGTTCGTGATAAATAACGCATTGTTTTTTCTAAGGAGGACACGCTGGACCATTACGAGATAAACGTTTTGGATGTTAAATACTATGAAGTTTAGTAGCATTTATTGAATTCGTGCATATATGTTAAATTCAATTCAGATGTGTTGTATTAAGGATACTTGAGATATGCATATTTAGGCCAGACCAAGTATCGAGAACCTGACCGATTAAGGGAAATAGTTCACCTTGAATTTGTTTTCCCAAACACGATTTGATTATATTTTGAAATACAATGTGTTTTTTTATATTGTCAAAAATGGACTTATATCGCGCCGATTCAGGACAGAAGGTCATCAATTAGTATTGTTTATCAAAACTATATGCATACTCTCTGAGTCAGAGTCCTGACGTCACACGAATTAAAAAAATGGCTCAGCCAATCAGATTCGAAAGTAGTCTCGTAAGGATAGACTCGCATTAGAGATGTGCCAACCGGCGGCCGGCGGTTCGCTTGCTAGCACCAGCTGCAAGCTGATTGGCTGATGGTATAGCCTCTGCCCGGGCTAGATCCAGCACCACATTCTTTCGCCAGCACCGCATTCCTTCGCCAAAAAAAAGGAAGAAAAATCGGCTGTAGAGTCTTTTCAGTCAAGAAAACGTGCAGATAGGGGTTTCTCAACACGTGCTACAAAACTGCTATCTCAGCTTAGAAACTAATGTTGAAGGTAAACTATTTCCTTTAAAGCGATATCAATTAAAACGCATTAATTTCCCGATCCCTCACTTTATATTCAAAATGCTTGGTAATATATCGACAAGTATTTTCACGCACTTCAGTAAATACACTCGAAAATAGCAGCAGTATATAACAGCAACACGATACATTTCAAGTGTAATGTTAAGCCAGTTTCAGTTTTGATAGAGCATGTTACATGCGCTAAAATATCATATGTTTGGCGACAACTAGTGGCCGTGTACCGGTATCTTCGATCAAATGCAATCAACAAATATAATGCTGATTTGCGTAGAATTTCCAACAGAGGCATTTGCATTAAAAACACAGTCATTCGCATGGGTGCAGACCACATTTCTCGGCTTTAGGCTATGCGGTACAGCAGAACTTCAGGCGTTTACTACTGGTGCCATCTAGGGACAGGAATATAAGCAGGCATGTCTGTCGCTCTTAGTGATGCTCTCCCGCATGAGCGGCGACCCGCAGCAGACGGAGCAGGACCTTCACTGGACCGGGACGCTCGGCTGGAGACGCCACTGCTGGAGCCGCTGCCGGTCCGCTGCCGCCGGCATCACCAGTGATGTCTATGGGCGACACTAAGACCTCCTCGCCAGGCGCTGCTGCTGCCACTTCAACATTCCCGGTCATGACGAGCTTCGGGTTCTTCGACCGCGACGCCCTCCGACTAACGGCTCGAAAGACGCTTCGACTAACGGCTCGGTTTCTGATCCTAAGGCCTGTGACGAATTCAGAGCCTACTCCGCTTTCTGTTCTCAACGACAGGAGCAGCACTGACCTGACCTGACCTGACCTGACCTCTCCGATGCTGACGAGGAGCTGGTGCAGACGTGCCGACGGACGGCCACTGTGTAATCGCCCGCAATGGCCGCACCAGTGCCGATGGCCAAACAGTACACTGGGACCACGCGTCCTGTCTCGATAATCAATACAGTGTCTTCATGGCGTAGCTGCCTATCCAGGCTTCCTCGTCAGGCGCTACTGATGCAAACAACTCCTTGCAATGTTGATTACAATGCAGGACACTTCAGCCTACGTGCCACAAGCGATGAGCTATGCTATATTAAATTGTCCTGCTGACGGTAGGGCCGAGGTCCTCCTGTCAGCCGAGGTCAATTAACACATTGATACAACTGAACAGAGTGCTAGGTACTCGTATGTTTGTATACAGGCATACGGTGGCGATGAAGTGGTTCTGAAGTTTACTGTGAATGCCTTCATCATTCATCGAACATCATTCCGTCCTGGTACCTCCAGTTGCAATACACAAGAGAGAAAGGCAACTGACAAACTCACTTGCTCACTTGGTTGGTATATGCGAAGTTGGTTTCGATACGTAATATCTGGAATAATGTTATGAATATAAAACATAATTGCTGACAAAGCTGTTGCTGCTGACTTGCTGACTTGCTGATGGGAATATTTCACCTTTAACATGGGGTTTTGGACTGAGCTGGCAGATTTGTAGAGCAGATCTAAAAATGGGTTGTGGTGAAAGAAATACCTCCCTACGTTAAGTATTTCGACACAGGACTAGTGGGCCCGGTTTCATGTCCGCTGTTCCGGGCCACGATCGGGACATGAACTGTCGCCGCCGGAGGCAGGTACACTCTTTGGCACGTAATTTATGATCACGACGCCTCGTTAATATCCGCTCAGCCGCCCGGGCGGCGCGGTGGCCCCTTGTCAGAGACTGTACTTGGCGTCAGGCGGGGCGGGGCGGAGCTAGAACGCCAGCTGCTGTCGTACGATTTCTCGTGAAATGCAAAGAGAAACTTACTTCTTTCTCCACATATATCCATCAGTTGTCCAAACGAAAGTCATATTCGTAGTTTTGAGCTCAAGATGCACCGTATCGTTGAATTTCAAGGCAACTTTCAAGGTGACCTATTCCTTTTAAAGGGAAATAATGACCTTTTCCAACAAAAAATGGAGTTATCACTTGAAATCGACAGGCAAGGCCAAAGTATGATGTAAATTCATCGTATTGTAAATATAAAAATTCCTTCCGAGAGATATTTCAAGTTTGAATCTTGGTAAGCGTTCCACACTTTTAACGACCGGTACTTGCAAGAACTTTTCGGTTTCCATTAAACTCCGGGCTTTTCCCGTATTGCGTTTTTACGCAATGGTGTAGAAAATATATTTTGCGTTCTGCTTGTTGTGATTATATACCAGCCTATTCTTTACAATTAACAAACATTGACAAAAATGACAATTAAATCGGAAGCTCATCGATGCACATGGACGGCGACACATTTAGTGTCTGCGATTTGTTTAGAAGTGCCCTTTCAACAACGTTATACAGATTGATACAAAAAGGTGTGTCGCTTTCCAATAGTGGAGGGAAAATACCGGTCATGAATTTCCCAAACTTCCAACTTTGAATTAGGAAATACTTGTATGAAATTCCTAAATTTAGATCATATCATTTTAATACCATAACGGTAGGCAAAGACATTGTTGATAACAAAATCAAAAGGTCACTATTTCCCTTTAAACTCCAAAATATTTCACCATCGTTAAAAAGAGACACTAAATGTTTGCAGCATTGAGCAGCAGGTTTGTTTTGTAGCAACCATAGGTAGGTATATTCACGGCCTCGTGAATAATACCTACCTATGGTTATAGGTACGACCAAAAGCCCCCTTAAAGTGCATGCATTGCAGCTACCTGTAATGAACTACCTGTAATGCCGAAAGTTGCTAAAGCATGAAAACCACTGAGCTTATTATCGAGTCAAATAAACAATACCGCTCCATCCACGGATGCAGCGAACCCACGAATCGTGAATCCGAGTTCAGCCCCAAGTCCGAACCCACTGATTTCCATGACTTGAGGCCTTTTGCATAACACCTACGATATACGTCGCCGGAGTAAATCTTAGAAAATCAAAGAAAGAGCAGATTCTACGAAATTCCGTAATTTGTGTTTCACCAACCTCCTATTGCCTTTCTTAAGGAAATAGTTCACCTTCGGAAAATTTATCAGAACACGATTGTATTATATTTTGTAATACAGTTTCTTTTTTTCTTTTCAAAAATGGTCCTACATCGCGCCAATTTAGGACAGAAGGTCGTAAATTATTAAGTTTATGGTGTGCGTTATTGGTCTGCGCATGCTCCATGCAATGCTGGCACTTTGAGATGGTACGGTATATCATATATGCGCCGCATTTCTTCGCCAAAAAGTCAAATATCTTCGACTGGAGAGTCTTTTCAGACGAGAACAGTTGCAGATAGGGATTTCTCAACACGGGCTACAAAACTGCTTTTTCAGTTAAAAACCCCATGTTGAAGGTGAACTATTTCCTTTAAAATGTGCCAGATTATAGGGTATGACGTCATATTCAGAATAAAGTAGTGTCATATAGCTACAGCGCATCCAAGCTATTTACAGTATGGTTACACAGCAGTTTGGCATCAATATCATAATAAATACTTTGTAATTCGTCCGAAACCAATATTATCACCATCTGCATTGATATTAGGATCTGTCTTAGAAAATGATGTTCATCCGTCTCCCAGGCAGCTGAGGTGTGCTGCCACCTATATCCGAATACGGTGACTGCTGCTGCTACTAGATGGCAGCGCACGGGACTAACAACAAAACGCAGACAAAACGGGAACGCGGTAGTGGTTCCTCCCCGGGCTGCGCCGAGCCGTTGGCCGTACGGCTGCTGGGTTTGTTCGCCGCCGCCCGGCCGGACGACGATCCTGGGCCGCCCTAGGCGCTTGGGACGGCGTAGCGCCGCCCGAGCCGGGCGGCAGTGGAGGAGGCAGAGGCGGCCGGAGAGACGGCAGCGGCCGGCAGGGAGACGCCGGAAGACGACTGTCCGCCGCCGCCGCCATCTCTCCGGGCGTCTCTGCCTCTTTCACTGCCGCGGCGCGGCGCCCGGATCGGGCGGCGCCACGCCGTCCGAGCGTTTATATATTCAAATGATCTAATAAGTAATGCCACGGACTCCGCCACGGGGGACGGGGAGGGGGGGGGGGGGGAAGTTCCCCCATTCTTGGGACAGGGGGATTAT
The DNA here is from genome assembly GCA_036785665.1 of Chirona hameri. Lineage (NCBI taxonomy): Eukaryota > Metazoa > Arthropoda > Thecostraca > Balanomorpha > Balanidae > Chirona > Chirona hameri. The sequence continues at coordinate 56,078 of JAXIVJ010007400.1, read as the reverse complement.
CCCCCAATTTTCCCTGACAAACAACCAGAAATCAGTGTTTAGTTGCACTCATGATTTGTTAGGTACATACCTACCTCTCGCCTGTTGAACAAACTTTCGTTCACACTCCCCCCCCCCCCCACCGCTCAACAGCAATTCGCTGACGCTCCACCCCCATCCTGCTCAACAGCTTTTCGGTTTTATCACTGCACCCCTCCCCCCGCCTCCAGTCAACTTAACAACTTTTTGGATGACGCCTCCCCCCACAGTCAACAACTTTTCGCTGACGCCGACCACTCAGCTTCCCTTGATCCTGTTACCCCACCCCCCACCCCCACTCACAATGTCAAAGGCGTAGTGGAGACCCTGAGTTACAGTGAAGGACGTTAGATATGGAGCCTGTCTATCATCTGGGACCACTTTGGTAACGATCCGGCAATACATTCGGGACGTTATGCGGTACCCCGTCCTTTTACCTTGAATTTGACCTTGAAGGTGACTTTGAACTGCAAAATGAAGGTCGTATTCGTGATCGGCGTGTAGGAATTAATTGTGGGCCGAAGTTTGGGGAAAATCTGAATCTGTGCCGAATCCATCGCTGAATTAGTCCCCAACTGTACGGATGTTAATTTACCTGAATGATTCCGACACAGGACACTCTATGTTTAATTATTGTTTATTCTGGGACGGAACATCCTTGGGCGTCTTCGGCGACGGTTTTCCAGTTGGAGACCCTCTTCGTCCTCGACAAATGTCCATTCATCTGCGCTCCTTATCAGCAATACTATAGAACACCGATACTTACCAAATGTCGGCCTCAAAATCAAAGCAACTCTACCCTTCGTAGATTTTTCCCTACTAGTTTAGGATTTTAGCATTTATTTCGCGGATGCGGCGTGATAACCAGACTACTTTTTCTTAAATCGTAATTTTTATGAAACAGGACTCCCTTACAACGGCTTCACGCACCGGCGTAAATTCATCACTGTTCTTCTTATTTTCAGGATCTTGGTGAAACACGATGTCTTAGAATAGTTACGATTCTAAGAGGCATCGTACTTTTTCCGTTTCGTATGTTTTATGCAAAAGGCCTCTGGAGGCTCAGTTGAAGATTGGCTGTATTGTATTGTATTTGTGTTTACTTCTTAGAACATCCACACTACTAGTGGCTATGATAGTTCAGACTTCAGCGTCAAATAAATATAACAAGCATAGCGAAAGGTGCGGATCACACTATAGGATTACACGCATTTGCAAACAATAAAGCTCAAGTACGATAACATGCTCAGGCATTCACATGCAGAGGACAGCAACACGCCTGTTTCAGTCACCCGAGTCGCTCAGAAGATGTCGCTTTAAGCTGCCTCCAAAACCACGAATAGACCTCTGGCGAGCGTCGGGCGGCAACGAGTTGTGCATCCGCGGGACACGCACGCAAAAACGACGTTTACCACCCTCAGTCCTTGATCGGGGCACATATAGCTGATCATCTGGCGTCATCTGGCGATCATGTAGCATGTCGCTCACGCAATGATGAGTTTGTGCACACATCACTATCTAGGGCTTCGGGTTCGCCAGATCGGAGGACTTGTGCAGCAAGCAGAGCGTATCATGGTTACGTGTACAGCTGCTCACACGTCATCCAGCCCAAGTCACTCCGCAGGTCCGAAACTCTGCCGCATTTACGTCTGCCGTAAATTACCTTGGCTGCGAAATTCATAATTTGCTGTAGCCTGTTCATATTCTTATTCGAGCCATTGCCGAAGACAGAAATACAGTACCGCAACTGCGGAAGGACCAGAGCTGTCGCAGTAACTTTAATGACGAGCCTACGAACATTGTATCGGAGCTGGCACAAGGCAGCCAGCGTCCCGAAACAGCGCTTAGACAGCAGAGATACGTGACTGTCCCAGGTCAGGAGGTGACGAAATGTCACTCCGAGGTTTTGGACGGTCATGCACGGTTTGAGAACTGCGTCAGAGAAGTTGACCTCTTTACTCTGAATCCTACGCATGTTTTGCCAAGAACCAAAGGCGATGATTTGTGTTTTATGTGTTTACTTTGAAGGGAAATAATTACCTTTTCCACAAAAATGGAATTAGCACTTGAAATCGACAGACAATGCCAAAATATAATGTAACTTCATCGTATTTTGCATATAATAATTCCTTCCGAGAGATATGTCAAGTTAACCCTCGCCCTACGGGGGTCCTAAAACGACCCCCTTCCCCCACCCCTGAGGGTTTTCTTGCATAACGTTTTAAACATACGGCGCATCTTGCTGAAATTTTAAGTAGCTAAGTATACAACAACTATACGTATGCTGTAAACATTGCATTGAAATTAGTTGATAAATTTGGGAAATACTGATGTTTTGATGACGTCATGTTGGTGGAAAAACGATAAATGTTTGAAAAATCGTAGAGAACAGAGTTTTAAAGCAAATTGCAAACGCAATTGAGCAAAGATATAAAATGTCATTTAATTTAGAATGGCAATCTCGGACTTTCACAATTTTGGGTTTTTGACCCAAAAAATGAGTACAACTGAGAGAACTAAGTATGTACAATACTCAAATTAAATTTCAAAGAAATATCTCTATTTTTGACTGAGTGATCACTCCCTAAGTGTAAAAAATTCCTGACGTCATTTTTTTAATAACTATTTTGGACTTATTTTAACCAGATACGAATAAATAATTACCTTTTCTGTATTTCTGAGACAAAACTGGCCTAGGAACATGCCTTTTTATTTATATTTATCAATTTCTCATTTTGAGGTTTTCTGACAGAGCAAAATCGCTGTTCTGGACTTGGTCAATCGAGGTCATTCACTTGACCTGGATGGTCACTCTTTGACCCGAAACCTAAAAATTACATACCGTTAGATTTCAAACATGACAGGCAACATGTTGGTTCTTACCGCGTTGCTCTATATTGCTTGGTTTGGAAGTTAACAGGGGGTCGTTTTAGACCCCCGTAGGGCGAAGGTGAAAAAATATCCCGTAGGGCGAGGGTTAATCTTGATAAGCGTTTCACACTTTTAACGACTGGTAGTTGCAAGAACTTTTCGGTTTCCATCAAAGTCCGGGATTTTCCTGTATTGCTTGTTTACGCAATGGTGTCGAAAATATGTTTTGCGTTCCGCTTGTTGTGATTTTATACCCGCCCATCCTTTACAATTAACAACCATTGTCAAAAACTGGCAATTAAATCGGAAGCTCATCGATGCGCGTCGACGGCGACATATTTAGTGTCGGCGATTTGTTTCGAAGTGCCCATTCAACAACGTTGAACAGATTGATACAAAAGTGTCAGTGTGTCGCTTTCCAATAGTGTTGGGAAAAATACCGATCATTAATTTTCCCAAACTTCCAACTTTGAATTAAGGAGTAATTTGATTTAATTCTTAAACTTAGATCACATCATTTTAATACCATAACGGTAGCCAAATAAATTGTTGCTAACAAAATAAAGGCCATTATTTCCCTTTAAGAGCGTACGCTCTAAACCACTGATCGAGAGAGACAAGGGCTGATTCAGGCTTCGAAATGACGCTAGGCAGACACTTTCTGGTACCACTGACCAGCAGCTGGGTATCGTCTGCGTATTGGAAAACTTTTGCGTCTCGGCTGTCATGAGTAAAATAAGAAATGCATTAAACTTTCGGGAAACATTTAAAGTCAAAGGCAAACGTTATTCAATCATTTAACTATAATATGTCCGCATATTCTAAGTGAAGTAAAAAAGCACGCTGACCCTAATACTGCTATTTACTGAGGTATAGCTATTCAAATATTATTGTTCATTGTCATAATTTGAGCAGATCTGCGAATGCTAATGTATCTTGCCCATAACATATTCAACCCTGTACCCAGACCCATCGATTTTTTAGTAATAGTCCGTTGCTAACAATCCCGCCCAGTCTACGACTCGACGAGCGAACGGAGGGACATCTGGTGGCATCGTTCCGCTCTAGTATTCGGTCCAAACGTGCATGTGTGGTAAGTCAATACATGTGTAATGGTCCGTACCGAAAGCATCAAACGCGGGCAGAGTCTTGTGGCGGCACTGGTGACGTACCAGACGTCCGTCAGAAAACACTGCTGCTCAAACAACATTATAATTGAGTTACTTTGTTAACTAACTCTCATGTAATACTGTATCAAATAACGGTTCATTATAAACATCTAAACAATACTCTTAGTTTGTGTGAATGACAAAACAACGTTAACGAACATAAGGAACCAAAAGTAGTTACTTGACAAGTCAAATTAAATCCCCTAACTTATTTTCAATAAACAGGTGAGCGAATCGACTGAAAAACTGAACGCTGATTTCGACATGCGATATTGGGCATACCATTATTAATGATGAATATCGCATTGTTTTTTTTATGCCGGGCATTTGCACGCTGGAGCATTATCAGGGACACGTTTTGGATGTTAAATACTATGAAGTGTGGTAGCATTTATTGAATTCGTGCATATATGTTAAATTAAATTCAGAGGTGTTGTATTAAGGATATTTCAGATATGCATGCTTACAGCAAACCGATAAACTCAACGAACACTAAACCAAGTACCAATAATCTAACCGATTCAGGCGCTTTCAATTCAAACGCATTCATTTCCCGATCCCTCACTTCTTATTTAAGATGCTTGGTGATAGATCGACAAAAGTATTTTAACGCACTTCAGTAAATAAACTCGAAAATATGTGTATATGAAAATATGTGAAATTACAGATTTATATCAAACAGCAACATGATGTAGTTACTATACATTTCAAGCGTAATGTCAAGCCAGTTTCAGTTTTGATAGAGCATGTTACATGCGCTAAAATATCATATGTTTGGCGACAACTAGTGGCCGTGTACCGGTATCCTCGATCAAATGCAATCAACAAATATAATGCTGATTTGCTGTAGAATTTCCAACAGAGGCATTTGCATTAAAAACACCGTCTTTCGAATGGGCGTAGACCACAGTTCTCGGTTTTCGGCTATGCGCTACAGCATAACTTCAGGCGTGTACTACTAGTGCCATCTAGGGACAGGAATATAAACAGGCATGTCTGTCGCTCTTAGTGACGCTATAGGTGCTAACCCGCCAGGAACATGACGCATATTTCTGGCCGGCATTAACAGTGGAGACTTTACGCACAGTTAGAGAACATATTTTGCACGGCACGATTTTTTCACTGTGCGGGCATCATAGTCAGCTCCGTCACATAGAACTGAGCCATCACGATGATGTAGGTCATGATGGTGGCCATGATTGAGAGGATGGTGGACCTCTGGAGGCGGAACAGGCCCAGGTCACCGAGCGTGTCCAGGTCATGACCCACCGTCTCTCGGAACAGGCTCAGCTCCTGCTGCAACTGCGGCAGATGCCACTGCGGCTTCAGCAGCAGCTCGCGCGTCTGACCGGCTGCGTTCAGAACATGATGTGCCAGCTCACAGGGCAGCACCACAGTCAGGGCGGCTCCCAGCATGTACAGGGCGATATACGGAGCTGAGGAGGCGACTGCGGCTGCTCCATTCCTGATGCTGCAAATCAGCACCAGCCAGATGGCGATGGAGGAGAACGTGCCATAGCACATGACAGTGATCAGCTCCAGAGACATGGTGTCGGTCAGAGAGACGAAGGTCTCCGACAGCTCAACATGCATCCCTCTCAAATTGCGGAGAATGGTACCGTTGGGCTGCCGTTTTCCCTGATAAACATCCCTCAGCTCCCCGACTATGGCTCGATAGCCACTAGACACCTCCAATCCGGCGAGCGCAAACTTAACCGGAACCAAGTGGGCACCACAGCAAAGTAAAAATTGTGAGCTAGAGTAGCACAAGCTGATCGCACAGTCCTGGAGCAGACCCTCGCACGCAGCAGCAAAAATCGATTCGTAGAAACACATGACAGCAACGAATACCGTTGATCCGATGACAGCTGTCAGCAGATAGATGACCTGCCTGCCGTGTTTCTTTCGAGACTCCCGGTACGCCGGCAAGGCGGCCACGCGGTGCAGCACGCGCTCGGCGCCGAGCAGTACCTCCCCGTAGCGGCGGCGACCGGTGGCGAAACAGCAGGCCAGCGGCGCCCACATCAGGACGAAGATGACGCCCATGTAGCCAGACATAGCGACGGCCTCGACCACCGATGTGCCGGCGGCGAGAAGCTGGACGCCCTCTTGGGCCGAGGACACACTGCAGACCACCGCTGCCGCCGGGTACAGGCTGTGGACGAGGAGGGCGTACAGCAGGTCCGAGCAGCTGCCTCCGCCAGTCAGAGCGGCGACCCGCAGCAGACGGAGCAGGACCTTCACTGGACCGGGACGCTCGGCTGGAGACGCCACTGCTGGAGCCGCTGCCGGTCCGCCGCCGCCGGCATCACCAGTGATGTATCTGGACGACACCCAGACCTCCTCGCCAGGCACTACTGCAGCCACTTCAACATTCCCGTTCATGACGAGCTTCAGGTTCTTCGACCGAGACGCCCTCCGACTAACGGCTCGAAAGATGGTTCGACTAACGGCTCGGTTTCTGATCCTAAGGCCTGTGACGAATTCAGAGCCTACTCGGCGATCTGTTCTCAACGACAGGAGCAGCACTGACCTGCCCTGACCTGACCTGACCTCTCCGATACTGACGAGGAGCTGGTGCGGGCGTGCCGACGGACGGCCGCTGTGTGATCGCCCGCAATGGCCGCACCAGTGCCGATGGCCAAACAGGACACTGGGACCACCCGTCCCGTATCGGTAATCAATACTGTGTATTCATGGCGTAACTGCTTACCCAGGCTTCCTCGTCTGGCGCTACCGATGCAAACACACCTTGCGAAGTCTAATTTCGACGCTGATGATGACAGATGCTGATGATGATGAAAGATGCTATATTCAAATGTCCTGCTGATGGCCGGACATCCTCCTGTCAGCCGAGGTCAATACCAAATCGATACAATTAAACAAAGTGCTACTCATATGTTGGTACTGTGTATTCACGGCCTCGTCAATACACCTGTGACCTACCTATGGCTATAGGCAGGGCAGTGGAGTCGACATAATTTTAGCAACTCCGACTCCGACGCCGACTCCGGCCTGAACAAATCGACTCCGACTCCGACTCCGACTCCAACTCCGACTCCGGCCTATATCCGTTCTCCAACCGCATGCTAAGCAATATCTGCAATGCCATATATTTTTCCGTTTCTTTTTATTTTTACCAGTATGGAGAACAATACTACGCCGCCCGAGCACGGGCGTGCCGGCCGCGCGTCCAGCCCAGTCGCTCTCGCCTGCAGGCGGCGGAATACAATGAAGACAAGAACGTGAGACCGGCACCACTGTGTATTTATGTCTCGTCGAGACGCGCCCGATGCGCAGCACGACATGCCTGGTTCACCACATGACCTTAAATTACTTTGACCTGAGGTCAAATTTTGAATTTTACTTAGGTTACCTGGTCACCATGATATGATTCGAATCTCCTTGAGGAAACGAGCAGGATGATATTAAAATGGGCGCCGTGTGACCGTAAGAGTCGGTGCGTCCAAAACCCCAATCATCATCAGATGACGTACAAATTATTGCCCTATCTTCATCAGGCGCAAATCTACCGCTAGTTGAGTAAACTTTCCACTCGATTCATTTTCCACTCATTTTCTTTCCAAAGGGATGTAAAATTAATGTCCCTTGGCGGCGATTATTCTACCGACCAAAGTAATCGCCAATTGCCAAAAAGTCGACTCTGACTCCGGGCCAGAGTCGGAGTCGATAAGATTTTGCGACTCCGACTCCGACTCCGGCCAAAACTGCCGACTCCGACCGACTCCGACTCCGACTCTGACTTCGACTCCGACTCCGACTCCACAGCCCTGGTTATAGGTACGATCAAAAGCTCCCGAAAGTGCATGTATTGTAGCTACCTGTAATAAACTACCTGTAATGCCGAAAGCCGCGAAAAAATGAAAACCACTGAGCTTGTTACCGAGTCAAATATACAATACCCCTCCATCCACGGATGCAGCGAACCTACGAATCGCGAATCCAAGCACAGACCGAAATCTGATCCCACTGATTTCCATGACCAGAGGCTCAGTTCAAGATCGGCTATCTTAAGTAAAATAAGATAAATCCATTAAACTTGTTAAAGTCAAAGGCAAACGTTATTCAATCATTTAACTATAATATGCCCGTATATTCTGAGTGAAGTGAAAAGGCACGCTGTCCCTAATACCGCTATTTAGTTAGGTGTATAGCTAGTCAAATATTCTTCATTATCAATAGTTGAGCAAATCTGACGAATGCCAACATGTCTTGCCAAAAAAATATTCATCCCTGTACCCAGACCCATCGAATTTTGTGTAAACTCCATTGCTAAAAATCCCGCCCAGTCTACGAGCGACGAGCGAACGGAGGGCTATCTGGGGGCAGTGGAGAGAACCATGTCACAGTTGTCACAAGCGCGGTGATGACGCTACCTGTCAATGTCAGTTTTTTCTTGAATGGACTCATTGGTGTCGAAGTGGAGGCTATGGTCGCAGGCCGTGAGACCTTATTGAGGACTAGAGGAGAGTGGTCGAAGTGCGGCGCGTGGTCAAAGCAGAATTGACTCTTAGTGTAAAATTAGTATTATATTGAGGATTCAATTGCCGAATTTTATTGGCAGGACCATTGAACAACAATGGACGTGATACAAAGCATGGCAGATGAGGCTGTGAAAGAAAGTTCAAACTATTGTCCGATGTCTGATGAAGTTTAAAAGGCAACTTGCGTCAACAATACTTAAACAGTGCACGATATCAGCCAAGTTCTGATCTCCCAATGTCCTGACGAAAGGCGTTGCAACCAAACTTCTTAGCAATCAGAACAAAAATGCATTTTCTAGAAGCAAAGAATACTTGAGAAACTTAGTATCTTGGTAGGCGCAAACAAACAGTGAATATTTGAATATCGTCTGCCAAAGAAAACGGTTAATCCATCAACCGAGCGGGGACCGAACAAAAGTAGTTGAGAAATCCACCATCCATTTTAAATGGATTATACGGGTTTTTCCAAAAATAATTGAGTTACATAGTCAAACGTACTTATAAAGGTTGTAGAAGTCCCACGGTAGCCACATTTTTCTTGAAATGACCTCTTCTGATCGTAAGGACATTCCAAAGTGCGCGGTGATGCCACCGCGTATTTTCTGCAGGACCGGCTGAGGCAGAGACAGTCATCTCTTTTATGCTAATCAAAACACCTCACGTATGGCATATTTCCGGCAAAATAAAATTTGAAAGAAAATAAACTTCTTTTGTTCCAACGACACCAGCAGTTACCTAGTTTTCCCATACAATTCCATATTTTTCATGAATTTTCATGAAAAAAATGAATACGCCACCACCAAAATTATCAACGCTAAAGGCCAGAGAAAAGAAAACCACAAAACACAAAACCTCAACGAACAGGGTGTATTAATAAAAAGTCCCGTCAGTTTTGAATTGCATAATAATTTTGTGATCCAGGGTAGGGCTTGCAGATAATTCAAAACTCTAAAATTGATCTTAAGATAAAAGTGGTGGACAGGACAGATCAAGTACTCGTTATCTGATACTAGTCTCGAAAAACGCACAAGTTTTAACGCTGACAATTGCTGAAATAATGAACTAAATGAGCATTGAGGTCCCTGTTATATGTCTTAAACGTGTTTAAAGCTCATACAACTGCAAAAGAGTGCATTTACTTTCAGGACGGAAACCCGTATAATCCCTTTAACAAAACGCGGTAGACACTTACAAATCATCTCCACCGTCAACACCTTCACACGATACCTGGTTAAATCACAGCCATGTTTCAATCTGCGATGTTCAGCTACACCTGCAACGCCTCTCTTCAGCCGGACCGAGGCAGCGTATGGCCGTCTCGACCCTCAGTCAGACCGGGACAGCGTATGGCCGGCCCCCCTCCCCCCTCAGCCGTACCGGGGCAGCCTATGGCCGTCTCGCCCCTCGGCCAGACCGGGACAGCGTATGGCCGTCTCGACCCTCAGCCAGACCGGGGCAGCGTATGGCCGTCTCGACCCTCAGCCAGACCGGGGCAGCGTACGGCCGTCTCGACCCTCAGCCAGACCGGGGCAGCGTATGGCCGTCTCTCCTCAGCCGGACCGGGGCAGCGTATGGCCGTCTCGACCCTCAGCCAGACCGGGACAGCGTATGGCCGTCTCGACCATCAGCCGGACCGGGGCAGCGTATGGCCGTCTCGACCCTCAGCCAGACCGGGACAGCGTATGGCCGTATCGCCCCTCAGTCAGACCGGGCCAGCGTATGGCCGTCCCCCCTCCGCCCTCAGCCGGACCGGGGCAGCGTATGGCCGTCTCGCCCCTCAGTCAGACCGGGCCAGCGTATGGACGTCTTGCCAGTCGCCCCTCACACAGACCGGGGAAGCGTATGGCGGTCTCCCCCTCAGCATGCATTAAGGGAGGGATAATTATCCGCGGTAAACTTTATCTTAACTGGGATCGTACCTTAGGGTAGCCACAACTATCCGTATCCCGTTCGAAATATTCCCACCGCACTGAGCCGCGTGCGGCGACAGCCGAGTCGGACCACCGCACCAGTGACATCACGCTAATGTTGAGCGATCGGGGCGCTAAAATCCCCGGATGACTCTACCTTCTTATACGGCCTTGCTCTGATGTGATGCCGGGCACAATGTTGACGCAGGCGGCCAGGTGGCAATCCTTGACCAGCAGGGCGGACAGGCGACGAGCCACCTCGTCCGAGGGAGCCGTCGCGTACACCACAAGGTGCTTGGAGACAGAGGCAGACATGGCGCGCGAAGACAGGAGACTAACGTGGCGCAGCAGCCGCAGCGGGCTCATACAGCCGGGAAGCAGGGACAGGCAGCAGCAGCATGCGAAGAGCAGCAGCAGCAGGGCCAGACAGCAGCGACCAGCAGACAGCAGCGACCATCAGCAGCATGCGAGCAGCAGCAGCAGCAGCAGTATCCGGTGCGGGAGACGGCCACGCTGTACCGAGATGAACGCTGGTCAGGCACGTAGCCAAGAGGGGAGGCTGCGGTGCGCGCCCCCGCCTCGGTGCGCACCCCTCGCTCCTGGACATGTCAGAGGGGCCCCTGGCTAGACCGAAAGGGTCCCTGGGCCGGTCGGAAAGCCCCTTGAACATGTCTGATGAGTGCCTAGCCAGACTAGAGGGGCCCCTGGGCAGGTCGGAGGGGCCCCTGAACATGTCGGCAGGGCGGCCGGGTGGCTCAGTTGGTAGAGCGTTAGACTCGGAATCCAGGGATTCTGGGTTCGTGTCTGGCTACTAGCGCAAGTCATTCGGTTCCCCGACCCAGGGGGGGGGGGGGGTGATTCCCCTCCCCACCCGCAGCGGCAAATAGCTATAGGCTGGACTACGGGGTGGGCGAGAACCCCTCCCCTCCCTCCCTCCCTCCCTCCCTCCCTCCCTCCCTCCCTCCCTCCCTCCCTCCCTCCCTCCCTCCCTCCCTCCCTCCCTCCCTCCCCTCCGCCCTCCCTCCCCTCCGCCCTCCCTCCCCCCCAAAAAAGGTCATGCGAGAAAATATGAATTCGTTGAAGATGTTTGCTGGATTATTGTGATGTCATAACATTGGACTATTTTAAGCAAACTTGGGGTGCTTCCCCGCTCTAGTTATCTTGAACCGAATGCACCCTGATGTGCCAGAGCCGGGCCCAGGAGGGGAATTAGGAGGTGCAATGGCTCAACTTAAAACTGCCCCGGTAAGAGAAACGTATTCTCGTTTGAGGAATATCCTTGAAGCATATCGTCCCAATCTTCCCGTCTCAACCTCCTGAATGCGCCTTTGTAAGTTGGTTCCAAACCTAGCGGTAGTCTGTCACTCGCCAGAGAATCAATACCGGGAGCTACGCCCAAGGTCACCGGCTCAACGCCAGCTCAAAGGCGCAGCGGAAGCTTGCGATGTTTATCTCAGCATGGTGACAAGAATCACTGCAAACGTGATTTACCACCAACAAATTACAACCATAAAACTGTCTCCGTAGACACCCGGTGCATAGAAATACCGTAGACTGTAACCAGGAGCGTCGTCACAGAATTTGGAGTGAGGGGCCAGGCAGGTGATGACTGATGAACCCCCCTCCCCACCCCACCCCTACTCCCATAGCGCTAATGTTAAAAAATTAATCCTGCTAATCTGGGGGGGGGGGGGGGTCGGTGCGGGACCGGAGCGATCTTGGGGTGGACCGCGGCCCTGCCGAAATAACTTGCCGAAATAAATGTGTTAACTAATTTCAGTTATTATTCTTCATTAGCTCAGTGTCAAGGGCACCATGAAGCGGCATCTTTCCTATAACTTTTCGTATTGCTAGGATAACAGGGATTTGCACTCAAAGCCAACTTTATCCCGTTCCGTAATCCGCCCTTACATTGCTGTGTAGCCCGTTCCGTAATCTGCCCCTAGCCAGCACGGAGGGGCCCCAGGACAGGTCGGAGGGCCCTCGGAGCATGTCGCAAGGCGACCAAGCAGCCAGCGCAGTCCCTTGCTAGGTCGGAAGGGCCCCTTAGAAGGTTAAAGGGCCCCTGGAGAGACCAGAGGGCCCTGGAAAGTTAAAAGGGCCCCTGCGCAGATCGGAGGGGCCCCTGATCGGACCGAAAGGACCCTGGGCGGGTAAGAAGGGCCCCTGAACATGCCGAAGTGACCCCTGGCCAGCACGGAGAGGCTCCAGGGCAGGTCGGAGGGCCCCTTGAGCATATCGGCAAGTGCGACAAAGCAGCCAGCGCAGGCCGACCAGAAGAGTTGCTGGGCCGATCGGAGGGGCTCCTGGGCAAGTCAGAGGGGCCCCTGGCTAGACCGAAAGGGTCCCTGGGCTGGTTGGAAGGCCCCTTGAACATGCCGGATGAGTTCCTAGCCAGACTGGATGGGCCCCTGGGCAGGTTGGAGGGCCCCTGAGCAGGGGCGGCGGATTGAGGGGGCAGGGTACCCAAAATCCCCCCCAGTCGAAAATCCTGGGGGAAAAGGGTAGTTTCCCCCCCCCCCAGATTTTAGCCTGCTCAATCTGGGCAACATGACCCTTCCCCTCCCCAGGATTTTAATTTGAGGGGGAGGGGTACCCTGCGCCCCGCAATCCGCCACCCCTGCCCCTGAGCATGTCGGCAGGGCGACAAAGCAGCCAGTGCAGTCCCTGGCCAGGTCGGAAGGACCTCTGAACAAGCCGAATGGGCCCCTTGACACACAAGAGGGGCTTATTGGAAGGTCAGAGGAGTCTGGTGAGACAGGAAGGGTCAAAGCACGTAGAATAAAAATATTAAAAGCGGAGCTTTCGCGTATATTGTAACACCCTTCGTCAGGGTGCTACAATATACCCGAAAGATCCGATTTTATTTTTCCTGTAGAGTAAGCCCTCTTTGTATTATATATATATATATATATATATATATATATATATATATATATATATATATATATATATATATATATATATATATATATATATATATATATATATATATATATATATATATATATATATATATATATATATATATATATATATATATATATATATATATATATATATATATATATATATATATATATATATATATATATATATATATATATATATATATATATATATATATATATATATATATATATATATATATATATATATATATATATATATATATATATATATATATATATATATATATATATATATATATATATATATATATATATATATATATATATATATATATATATATATATATATATATATATATATATATATATATATATATATATATATATATATATATATATATATATATATATATATATATATATATATATATATATATATATATATATATATATATATATATATATATATATATATATATATATATATATATATATATATATATATATATATATATATATATATCACCCACTCCACATCATGTCTTTTCGCTTTGCAGATCCCAGATGAGTCCCTGAACAGGTCGGAAGGGCGTAGAAAAGGTCCGAGGTGCCCCTAGACAATCTGAAGGGACCTTGGGCCTTTCAACAGTAAGAATACAGCTGTACAGGGAATCAAACTCAAAATTTTCGCGCCGCTCCGCGGCGCAATTTAACTACAAATTCAAAATTCAATTATATGCGGGTTAGCAAAAAAATAAGTCAGTTTCTCGGCGCATTTATGTGTTATGTTGCTACTTTCCTATATTATTGGGCAAAATAGTTCATTTTAGCGCCTTTTCCCGCACTTTTAAACGAACAATATAGCAATTGTAGAGGTCCGCACCATACGCAATGCGACGCATTGATGAGAAAGCAATCCAAGGCATAATACTCAAAATTTTCGGAGCGACGCAATTTGTTTACAGTTCCAGGTCTTGAGCTTAACAAAATATTCCAAGTTGGTATAGCTGATTCCAAATTCGTGTCGCTGGTTCCAAAGTTGATGTGGCAGTTTGCTAACTCCAGCTCCAAAACGTTGGTATGGCCCATGCCATACCTGCCATACTGCATTTTTCAGCCTTGTAACGTGCCTTTTCATGCGTTTTTTTTTGGGGGGGGGGGTGGCCTTTCAACGCTTGGGAAGGGGCCCTTTCAACGCTCGGGAAGGGGCACTTTCGAGGCACCGCCCCCCCCCCCCTGGACGAAATCCTGGCTACGTGCCTGTTCGTCATGAATGACTTCCATTAGTTAATTGATTCAGGATTGAACGGTGTTCAGCGTCATTGTCGTCGGCAAGGACCCGCCGGCGCCCGCCTCTGCCCAAATTGTTACAACTTCGTGCTGGCCTAACTGTGCATGATAAAATTAACGAATGTCGCTATTAGAGATGCAAAAATTCCCCCAAAAACAGGAACCGGCCCCGCACCGCCACCGCTCATACATGAGTTGGGACCGGCATCAAGGCCGGCCACATGTGGCAGCACCCGCCAGGCCCGGCACGCGGCAGCTCAAGCTAGGAATCTGCATGTATACTTCATTCTACACTTAAAATCTTTTAGCAGGAATATTTATAGTTTGCAATGTGCATTTTGCACCATTTTAATACACACCACATTGAAACACCAATGGATAATGGATATATATGGACCATGGAGTAAAGAAATCCCACACAAGTCAGAACTTGAGATAAATAATCAACAACAGACTAACAGGAAAGTCAAACAGGTCAAGGTGAGTAGACTTCTTTCATCTTTGGTGGTTTGCAAAAATAAAAAATAAAAATAAGACGCATGATATATATATAGATCATGCAAGTCCAAACGAGCAGCTTAAAAGTATGTAATAAGTATGCATTCATCACTCAACATCACACAATGCAATGTTTGGGTTGTAATTGTAATAGCTTCTACAAACAATGTTGAGGTTAGAGGTACTACAACCTACTTACTTATTTGATCAATGTTGACATGGACTAGTAAATACTAAATATACTTCACAGGATAATGGGGAAAAGGCAAGTTTTCCTGGACATTTAAGTATGACAAACATACTAAAAACATTGGGAGTGACAATCATATCTTGAATGATAAAAGTAAAATAATCGACCTGTTTTAAATTACAGAGTATCCTCGGTTTTCTCACTATCCAAGCCAAGATATCTATAACTAACATCTAAGCCAGTCACACACAGAGCCACTCTTATACGGCCTTGTCACATATTTATACAGCCTTGGGCAGTGAGCACAGATAAACAAAGCTTGAGCTACTTCACTGCCAAAGCCAAGGCCGTACAACTGCCTTGGTACAACTTCACACGTCCGTCAAGCTAGCAGCAGATTCATATTCGCGAATCTGCTGCTGCCAGACAGACATTCGCCGGGCTCGAATATACTGCTACTGGCAGCAGATTCGGCGAATGTCTGTCAGCTGGCAGCATATTCGTGAACAACTTCCGCGGCCTTCTTGGCGCATCTTAGACGCGAGCAGCAGATTCAGATATTCGCCGGGCTCGAATATACTGCTACCAGCAGCAGATTCGGCGAATGTCTGTCAGCTGGGAGCATATTCGTGAACAACTTCCGCGGCATTTTTCGCGCATCATCTGAACGCCAGCAGCAGATTCGCAACGTGATGTGTTTGAGATGAGTTGTTCAGTGAGAGATGGTTACCTTCTAGGTAAGTAGGTATTGATCAACGTATTACTGACTTGAAGCAGTCAGTGAGTAGCACCTCTAACCTCCTCCTACTTACCTAGAAGGTACCCATCTTTCACCGAACAACTCAACTCAAACACATCACGTTGCGAATCTGCTGTTGGCGTTCAGATGATCCGCGAAAAATGCCGCGGAAGTTGTTCACGAATATGCTGCCAGCTGACAGACATTCGCCGAATCTGCTGCTGGTAGCAGTATATTCGAGCCCGGCGAATATCTGAATCTGCTGCTCGCGCCAAAAAGGCCGCGTAAGTTGTTCACGAATATGCTGCCAGCTGACAGACATTCGCCGAATCTGCTGCCAGTAGCAGTATATTCGAGCCCGGCGAATGTCTGTCTGGCAGCAGCAGATTCGCGAATATGAATCTGCTGCTAGCTTGACGGACGTCAACTTCACTGCTGTGCGTAATGGCGGCTGAAGTATTTGACAATTGTGAAGCGTTGAGCTCAAAACGGCGCAGACAATTAATCCCGTCACCGAAATGACTAACTTTATCACCATAATTACTTAAAATCACCAAAATGAAAATGTCAACATATTGCGGATTCGGCAGATGGACTTCTTTAAAAAATATTTAAACTTCAACTGACACCAATGGTTAAGATTTAATACTACAGCTTATTTTCGAATACGAACATGAACAATTGTCTTCACACAATTCTGAGGCGTCGCGATTCTGAGGTGTGAAGTTGTGAATATCTGTCAGCGACACATTCGCGAATATCGATCTACTGCTTAATTGACACACGTGATTCTTTTACGGTCCAGTCCTGGCGAATTCGTCGCAAATGTGACTCATCAAAACACATTGTTTGGAAATTGGGTTTGAATGTGTTGTCGGGGAGTGTGTCACGTGTAATTATGCAAGGTCATATATAAATTATGGAGCTGTTGTGATAAGAAGTTGAAGTGGAACTAGACAGGTTTGCATTCTGTGATAGGTCTTGGCCATTTAAGATTTCTTTGCAAAATGTTTTTGTTTGTGTTTTGCAGTCTTTCCACCTTTATAATTGTAATTGCATAAAATACAATATTTGTTCACTACCAAAACTACAAATGATATGACTTGAATATGTCCTTTCTCATGTGGAACTAAATAGTAAATATGTATCAATAAATATTCTCAGTAATATGTATTTACAATAGTATTAACAATAATTATTATCATATATGTGGGTGGTTTTGTTCCATAGGTACTTATTTGTTATACAAAATAATTTGGGGTGACCTGGGGCAATGGGATGACTAAATATAATATTGTATGCCACCCCACCTAGTTACTAGTGATGACAGTGGAATATGATTTGGGGTAGTTGTTTCTGTTTGACTGCACTCGACTCTCACACTGCTGCAGTGACTGAGCTGATGAATTGATCATGAATTGACCCTGTAGTTTGATTTATTAAGTTTCACTGGTGTGTCCACTCCTTGCTAGGTCGTACTAGTTATCACTTTTAATTTGTAAACTAGGACATTGTTATGTGTTATGCTGGTGTTTTACTGTTGTATATTTTGTTTTCTCAATTTATCATGATCTTTAAGCATGTATGTTCTGACTTCTGCCAATATTTATTTCTATTTTTTTTTGTTTTAATTGATAACTTGTGCTGAGCCCGGCATGAGCCCGGCAAGCCTGAGTTCAGACACAGCTTCAGGCACGCCGGGCCTGAATTTTGGCCCAGCGCCGGCTCCGTGGTCCTGAAATTTGCGTCTCTAGTCGCTATATCGTATGCTAATACTTCTGCATCGGAAGGAAGACGCCTTGCAATTCTGATGTGATATCAGCCGCCAGAACAGCCAATAAAAGAGCTACCTGCTTTTAAATGCCGCTGTTATTTCAAACTTTCCTCCGGTAAATGAAGTTGTTTGCTATATCTATACATCGGCAGTACTCCTCTTGGACTGACGGTGAGTGAGGGTGAGAGGTGTGATCAGATAGGTGAGAGATGTGATCAGATGTGTGCCGATTAATCGTGTTGCAAACTAAAAATACCGGATAGGACATGATGTTTAAGCATCTTAGCCTTTAGAAGTATTTCATTTATTTAATTGTAATTCATGTAATTGTTATATCCATATCAGCCGTTATTTTGATAACGGATATGTGATGTAAACCATATGTGCATACATTCAGCAAACCACAAACCCAATGGCCACCATAACATCGGCAATTGGAGTCCACCAATTCAAACTGACAACTGGCGAAATTATGCACTATAGTCAGTAGTTACTTCCACGAAAACTACTTCCTCGGCTAAATGACGTTACATTGTTTGCGATTCGATTTTTCAACTTTCACATTGATGGTGCTGTCAACATTCATGTTGTTTTAAAGAGAATAGGTCACCTTGAAAGTTGTCTTGAAATGCAACCATACGGTGCATCGTGAGCTCAAAACTACGAATATGACTTTGGTTCGGACAACTGATGGATATATGTGGAGAAAAAAGTACGTTTTTCTTTGCATTTCACGAGAAATCTTACGACAGCAGCTGGCGTTCTGGCTCCGCCTGACGCCAATTACAGTCTTTGACAAGGAGCCGCCGCGCCGCCCGGGCGGCTGAGCGGATATTAGCAAGGCGTCGTGATCAGAAACTACGTGCCAGAGAGTGTACCTGCCTACGGTGGTGACTGGTGAGCGTTCATTTCCCGACCGTGGCCCGGAACAGCGGACATGAAACCGGGCTCACTAGTCCTGTGTCGAAATTACTTAACGTAGGGATGTAATTCTTTCACCGCATCCCATTTTTAGGTCTGCTCTACAAATATGCTATCTCAGTCCAAAACCCTATGTTAAAGGTGAACTATTCCCTTCAAGGACCTTAAAAGGCTTTATGCACAGTAAGTGCAGTTCGAATATTTGTCGTGCCATATGGCGTCATAAACATTGTGTTTCTGAAGTCCACCACCAATGCTTGTCAGATCGTTCCGCTCTAGTATTCGGTCCAAACGTGCATGTGTGGTAAGTCAATACATGTGTAATGGTCCGTACCGAAAACATCAAACGCGGGCAGAGTCTTGTGGCGGCACTGGTGACGTACCAGACGTCCGTCAGGAAACACTGCTGTTCAAACAGCATATTGAATTGTGCTAGTTTGTTAACTTACGCTCATATTATACTGTATCAAATAATAGTTCATTATAAACATCAGTTTAATACTCTTCATTTATGATAATGACAAAACAACGTTAACAAACATAAGGAACCAAAAATAGTTACCAGACAATTCAAGTTAAATCTCCTACTTGTTTTCCATAAACAGGTGAGCGAATCGATTGAAAAGCTGAACGCTGATTTCGACATGCGCTATTGGGCATAACATTGTTATTTGTTCGTGATAAATAACGCATTGTTTTTTCTAAGGAGGACACGCTGGACCATTACGAGATAAACGTTTTGGATGTTAAATACTATGAAGTTTAGTAGCATTTATTGAATTCGTGCATATATGTTAAATTCAATTCAGATGTGTTGTATTAAGGATACTTGAGATATGCATATTTAGACCAGACCAAGTATCGAGAACCTGACCGATTAAGGGAAATAGTTCACCTTGAATTTGTTTTCCCAAACACGAATTGATTATATTTTGAAATACAATGTGTTTTTTTATATTGTCAAAAATGGACTTATATCGCGCCGATTCAGGACAGAAGGTCATAAATTAGTATTGTTTATCAAAACTATATGCATACTCTCTGAGTCAGAGTCCTGACGTCACACGAATTAAAAAAAATGGCTCAGCCAATCAGATTCGAAAGTAGTCTCGTAAGGATAGACTCGCATTAGAGATGTGCCAACCGGCGGCCGGCGGTTCGCTTGCTAGCACCAGCTGCAAGCTGATTGGCTGATGGTATAGCCTCTGCCCGGGCTAGATCCAGCACCACATTCTTTCGCCAGCACCGCATTCCTTCGCCAAAAAAAGGAAGAAAAAAATCGGCTGTAGAGTCTTTTCAGTCAAGAAAACTTGCAGATAGGGGTTTCTCAACACGTGCTACAAAACTGCTATCTCAGCTTAGAAACTAATGTTGAAGGTAAACTATTTCCTTTAAAGCGATATCAATTAAAACGCATTAATTTCCCGATCCCTCACTTTATATTCAAAATGCTTGGTAATATATCGACAAGTATTTTCACGCACTTCAGTAAATACACTCGAAAATAGCAGCAGTATATAACAGCAACACGATACATTTCAAGTGTAATGTTAAGCCAGTTTCAGTTTTGATAGAGCATGTTACATGCGCTAAAATATCATATGTTTGGCGACAACTAGTGGCCGTGTACCGGTATCTTCGATCAAATGCAATCAACAAATATAATGCTGATTTGCGTAGAATTTCCAACAGAGGCATTTGCATTAAAAACACAGTCATTCGAATGGGTGCAGACCACATTTCTCGGCTTTAGGCTATGCGGTACAGCATAACTTCAGGCGTTTACTACTAGTGCCATCTAGGGACAGGAATATAAGCAGGCATGTCTGTCGCTCTTAGTGATGCTCTCCCGCATGAGCAGCGACCCGCAGCAGAAGGAGCAGGACCTTCACTGGACCGGGACGCTCGGCTGGAGACGCCACTGCTGGAGCCGCTGCCGGTCCGCTGCCGCCGGCATCACCAGTGATGTCTATGGGCGACACCAAGACCTCCTCGCCAGGCGCTACTGCTGCCACTTCAACATTCCCGGTCATGACGAGCTTCGGGTTCTTCGACCGCGACGCCCTCCGACTAACGGCTCGAAAGACGCTTCGACTAACGGCTCGGTTTCTGATCCTAAGGCCTGTGACGAATTCAGAGCCTACTCCGCTTTCTGTTCTCAATGACAGGAGCAGCACTGACCTGACCTGACCTGACCTGACCTCTCCGATGCTGACGATGAGCTGGTGCGGGCGTGCCGACGGACGGCCACTGTGTAATCGCCCGCAATGGCCGCGCCAGTGCCGATGGCCAAACAGTACCCTGGGACCACGCGCCCTGTCTCGCTAATCATTACTGTGTCTTCATGGCGTAGCTGCCTATCCAGGCTTCCTCGTCAGGCGCTACCGATGCAAACAACTCCTTGCAATGTTGATTACAATGCAGGATGCTTCAGCCTACGTGCCACAAGCGATGAGCTATGCTATATTAAATTGTCCTGCTGACGGCAGGGCCGAGGTCCTCCTGTCAGCCGAGGTCAATTAACAAATTGATACAATTGAACAGAGTGCTAGGTACTCGTATGTTTGTATACAGGCATACGGTGGCGATGAAGTGGTTCTGAAGTTTACTGTGAATGCCTTCATCATTCATCGAACATCATTCCGTCCTGGTACCTGCAGTTTATATACACAAGAAAGAAAAGCAACTGACAAACTCACTTGCTCACTTGGGTATATGCGAAGTTGGTTTCGATACGTAATATCTGGAATAATGTTATGAATATACAAAATAATTGCTGGCAAAGCTGTTTCAGCAAGCTGAATGGGAATAATTCACCTTTAACATGGGGTTTTGGACTGAGATAGCAGATTTGTAGAGCTGATCTAAAAATGGGTTGTGGTGAAATAATTTCCTCCCTACGTTAAGTAATTTCGACACAGGACTAGTGGGCCCGGTTTCATGTCTGCTGTTCCGGGCAACGGTCGGGACATGAACGGTCGCCGCCGGAGGCAGGTACACTCTGGCACGCATTCTCTGATCACGACGTCTCGTTAATATCTGCTCAGCCGCCCGGGCGGATATCCATCAGTTGTCCAAACAAAAGTCATATTCGTAGTTTTGAGCTCAAGTATGGTTAAATTTCAAGGCAACTTTCAAGGTGACCTATTCCCTTTAAAAGGGAAATAATGACTTTTCCAACCAAAAATGGAGTTGGCACTTGATATCGACAGGCGAGGCCAAAGTATGATGTAATTTCATCGCATTTTACATATAAAAATTCGTTTCGAGAGATATTTCAAGCTTGAATCTTGGTAAGCGTTCCACACTTTTAACGACCGGTACTTGCAAGAACTTTTCGGTTTCCATTAAACTCCGGGCTTTTCCCGTATTGCGTTTTTACGCAATGGTGTGGAAAATATATTTTGCGTTCTGCTTGTTGTGATTATATACCCGCCCATTCTTTACAATTAACAAACATTGACAAAACTGGCAATTAAATCGGAAGCTCATCGATGCACATGGACGGCGACCTATTTAGTGTCGGCGATTTGTTTCGAAGTGCCCATTCAACAACGTTGAACGGATTGATACAAAAGTGTCAGTGTGTCGCTTTCCAATAGTGGAGGGGAAAATACCGATCATGAATTTCCCAAACTTCCAACTTTGAATTAGGAAATATTTTTATTTAATTTTTAAATTTAGATCATATCATTTTAATATCATAACGGTAGCCAAAGACATTGTTGATAACAAAATCAAAAGTTCACTATTTCCCTTTAAACACCAAAATATTTCACCATCGTTAAAAAGAGATACTAAATGTTTGCAGCATTGAACAGCAGGTTTGTTTTGTAACAACCATAGGTAGGTATATTCACGGCCTCGTGAATAATGCCTACCTATGGTTATAGGTACGACCAAAATCCCCCTTAAAGGGCATGCATTGCAGCTGCCTGTAATGAACTACCCTTAATGCCGACAGTTGCTAAAACATGAAAACCACTGAGCTTATTATCGAGTCAAATAAACAATACCGCTCCATCCACGGCTGCAGCGAACCCACGAATCGTGAATCCGAGCACAGCCCCAAGTCCGAACCTACTGATTTCCATGACCTGGAGGCTCAGTTCAAGATCGGCTGTATTGTATTGTATTTGTGTTTACTTCTTAGAACATCCACACTACTAGTGGCTATGATAGTTCAGACTTCAGCGTCAAATAAATATACAAGGCATAGTGAAAGGTGAGGATCACACTATGAAATTGCACGCACTTCTAAACAATAAAGCTCAAGCACGATAACATGGTCAGGCATTCACATGCAGAGGACAGCAACACGCCGGTTTCAGTCACCAGAGTCGCTCAGCAGATGTCGCTTTAACCCTATTTGTAACAGGCTCCTGGCTACCCCTATTTGTAACAGGGGGGGGGGGGGGGGGGGCGGATCCCGCCCCCCTCCCCCCCGGAGATCTCGAGATCTACCCGTCCGATTTTCAAAAATGAAACGGTGTCTGGTTCCCCTCAACACGATCTACATTTATAAATAATAATACAAATCTAAATTTTGGATAGGGGGCAACAAGGGGGCAAAAACCACACAATTTAGTGGTATTTTTGATTTAACATAGCTTTCATGTTTATCGACTGATTTTAACACAATTAATAGGAATCGATAGAGATTGAATCGGAAATTGATATATGACGGTGACGTTTGAAAATTCAAAAATCATAGGCGTGTGCAGGTCACTCAATATGGGGGTGAAGTAAATGCGTAATAAAAATATTTTTTGATGTTGTTGTTTTGATAAATGAAATGGTATGTGATTGAGACATTAGAAAAACAGTTATAAATCTTTTTGTTGCCATAGGCGGTACCAGGTTAGTGAAAAAGGGGGGTAAAATTGGGAAAAATATTAACCGCAGACAGGTTGCTACCCAGCACTATAAATATGTTACTGATAATAGATAGTTCCTTTTTGCATGTTGTACTTCATCATAGGCGTATCCAGGTTCCAAACTAGGGCGGCGCAAGACCTTTTGATAAGTATATTATCCGTTATTATGATACTAACTAGTCAACAGTGACTATTTCACTTACAACTTCAATTAACATTGCTTACCCCCCCCCCCCCCCTTTTTACCCTACCTGGACTCGCCTATTATATTATAATCGTTCGTAGAGTAGCCTGTGGTGCGTGTTTCATCCGAAAACTGCAGTATGTTATGTCATTGTACGCCCATGCCTCTTAGTTTCCTTGCAATAATATGACCCCCTTTCTTCCATTCCTGAGCGCGCCTCTGCAAAAAATGACTTTATCCCCTTTTCTGGTCTCATATGTGCATATATTATTATAAGCTAAACGTATATTGCGCCGTTATCGCTGGCATATCGTCATCACCATGCCAGTCACCCCCCTTTTCATGTTCCTGAACACGCCCCTGAAACTCTATATGTAATAAATTATGCAAATAATGGAAGCAGAAGCTATCTTTTACATCTTGATAGCTAGAAATGCCCCTTACATTGCTCTATTGGCTTCCCGCCAAGCATTGAATACTTCCTGGAACCCCCCCCCCCTTTTCAAGCCCCTGAAACCGCCTCTGCCATGCAATTTTGTATGATATTTCATTAACATCATCTAATTTGCACTTTTTGCAATCACGGTAAGCCGATGTAACTCCTTCATACTTGATGCAGTTAGGAAGAAACCGTGAAGTCGCATTTCCGTATTTTCGCCAAATGTCGCCTCCGAACCCACCCAAAACTGTGCCCTGGAACCGCCTCTGTTCAAGTTAAGAACTCAAAATTTTGACTCCAAATCCGGAGTTCAATTCTATGAAAAGTCCCAAAATTTCATGGTCCTGCTCCCAGCCGTTCTGGAGATATCTGCGAAAAACATGAGGGGGGGGGGGCGGAATCCGCCCCCCCCCCTGTTACAAATAGGGTTAAGCTACCTCCAAAACCACGAATGGACCTCTGGCGAGCGTCGGGCGGCAACGAGTTATGCATTCGCGGGACACGCACGCAAAAACGACGTTTACCACCCCCAGTCCTTGATCGGGGCACATATAGCTGATCATCTGGCGTCATCTGGCGATCATCTAGCATGTCGCTCACGCAATGATGAGTTTGTGCACACAGCACTAGCTAGGGCTTCGGGTTCGCCAGATCGGAGGATTTGTGCAGTAAGCAGAGCGTATCATGGTTACGTGTACAGCTGCTCACACGTCATCCAGCCCAAGTCACTCCGCAGGTCCGAAACTTTGTCGAATTTACGTCTGCCGTAAATTACCTTGGCTGCGAAATTCATAATTTTATGTAGCCTGTTCATATTCTTATTCGAGCCATTGCCAAAGACAGAAATACAGTACCGCAACTGCGAAAGGACCAGGGCTGTCACAATAACTTTAATGACGAGCCTACGAACATTGTATCGGAGCTGGCACAAGGCAGCCAGAGTCCCGAAACAGCGCTTAGACAGCAGAGATACGTGACTGTCCCAGGTCAGCAGGTGATCAAATGTCACTCCGAGGTTTTTGACGCTCATGCACGGCTTGAGAACTGCGTCAGAGAAGTTGACCTCTATACTCTGAATCCTACGCATGTTTTCCTGTAACGGTGTGGTTATTTCCACACCTGAATAGTCCACCGTGACGTCACAATGGCAGTTGCTTAGTAACGATGGACCCATTTGGGGGGCGTTACCCCGTGCTACTGCGCTTGCGTGAATTCCGATGGCCGGCAGCGGCTGCGATGGTACAGGGACTGTGGACTGAGAGGCGGCCGAGAGCGGTCACTGCTGGACTGCGTGGAGACGGGCTGTCTCCTGCAGTCGCTGTGCTTTAGTAATTTTAGACTATCTTCTTTTCGAACCGTTGGCGTTTTAATCCGACAACAATACGAGATTCTTAAACTAGACTATCACTTGTTTTATTGAGAGAGAAAGAGAGAGAGAAACGGAACGAAACGGAACAAGATTACATTTCCCAAGAACCAAAGGCGATGATTTGTGTTATATCTGTGTTTACTTTGAAGGGAAATAATGACCTTTTCCCACAAAAATGGAGTTAGCACTTGAAATTGACAGACAATGCCAAAATATGATGTAACTTCATCGCATTTTGCATATAAAAATTCCTTCCGAGAGATATTTCAAGTTAACCCTCGCCCTACAGGGGGGTCCTAAAACGACCCCCCTGAGGGTTTTCTTGCATAACTTTTTAGACATACCGCGCATCTTTTTGAAATTTTAAGTAGCTAAGTATACAACTATTATACGTATGCTGTAAATATGTAATTGCAATTAGTTGAGAAATTTGGGAAATAATGATGTTTTGATGACGTCATGTTGGTGGAAAAACGATAAATGTTTCAAAAATCGTAGAAAACAGAGTTTTAAAGCAAATTGCAAACGCAAAATAGAAAAGATATCAAATGTCACTTAATTTAGAATGACATTCTCGGATTGGCAAAATTTTGGGTTTTTGACCCGAAAATGAGCAAAAACTTCTTTTTTTAAATCACCACCAAATCAACATTTTCAAAGATGTTGAAAAAAACGGAATATATGTGAGAGAACTGAGTATATACAATACTCAAACCAAATTTCAAAGAAATATCTCGATTTTTGACTGAGTGATGGCTCCTAAAGTGTAAGAATTTCATGACGTCATTTTTTTAATAACTTTTTTGGACTTATTTTGACCAGATACGAATAAATAATTACCTTTTCTGTGTTTCTGAGACAAAGCTGGTCTAGGAACATGCCTTTTATTTACATTGATCAATTTCTCATTTTGAGGTTTTCTGACAGTAAAATCGCTGTTCTGGACTTGGTCAATCGAGGTCATTCACTTGACCTGGAAGGTCCCTAGTTGACCCGAAACCTAAAACTTACATACCGTTAGATTGCAAACATGACAGGAAACATGTTGGTTCTTACCACCTTGCTCTATGTTGCTTGGTTTAGAAGTTAACAGGGGGATCGTTTTAGGACCCCCCGTAGGGCGAAGGTGAAAAAAGCTCCCGTAGGGCGAGGGTTAATCTTCATAAGCGTTCCACACTTTTAACGACTGGTACTTGCAAGAACTTTTCAGTTTCCATCAAATTCTGGGCTTTTCCTGTATTACTTTGTTACGCAATGGTGTCGAAAATATGTTTTGCGTTCCGCTTGTTGTGATTATATACCCGCCCATCCTTTACAATTAAAAACCATTGTCAAAAACTGGCAATTAAATCGGAAGCTCATCGATGCACGTCGACGGTGACCTATTTAGTGTCGGCGATTTGTTTCGAAGTGCCCATTCAACAACGTTGAATAGATTGATACAAAAGTGTCAGTGTGTCGCTTTCCAATAGTGGAGGGAAAAATACCGATCATTAATTTTCCCAAACTTCCAACTTTGAATTAAGGAGTAATTTTATTTAATTCTTAAGCTTAGATCACATCATTTTAATACCATAACGGTAACCAAATAAATTGTTGCTAACAAAATAAAAGGCCATTATTTCCCGTTAAGAGTGTTCGCTCTAAACCACTGATCGAGAGAGACAAGGGCTGATTCAAGCTTCGAAATGACGCTAGGCAGACACTTTCTGGTACCACTGACCAGCAGCTGGGCATCGTCTGCGTATTGGAAAACTTCTGCGTCTCGGCTGTCATGAGTAAAATAAGAAATGCATTAAACTTTCGAGAAACATTTAAAGTCAAAGTCAAACGTTATTCAATCATTTAACTATAATATGCCCGCATATTCTAAAAGAAGTAAAAAGTACGCTGACCCTAATACTGCTATTTACTTAGGTATAACTATTCAAATATGCTTGTTCATTGTCATAATTTGAGCGGATTTGACGAATGCCAATGTGTCTTGCCCATAACATATTCAACCCTGTACCCCGACCCATCACATTTTTAATGATAGTCCGTTGTGAAAAATTCCGCCCAGTCTACTACTCGACGAGCGAACGGAGGGACATCTGGTGGCATCGTTCCGCTCTAGTATTCGGTCCAAACGTGCATGTGTGGTAAGTCAATACATGTGTAATGGTCCGTATCGAAAGCATCGAACGCGGGCAGAGTCTTGTGGCGGCACTGGTGACGTACCAGACGTCCGTCAAGAAACACTGCTGCTCAAACAACATTATAATTGAGTTACTTTGTTAACTAACTCTCATGAAATACTGTATCAAATAACGGTTCATTATAAACATCTAAACAATACTCTTCGTTTGTGTGAATGACAAAACAACGTTAACGAACATAAGGAACCAAAAGTAGTTACTTGAGAAGTCAAATTAAATCCACTAACTTATTTTCAATAAACAGGTGAGCGAATCGACTGAACAACTGAACGCTGATTTCGACAAGCGATATTGGGCATACCATTATTAATGATGAATATCGCATTGTTTTTTTGATGCCGGGCATTTGCACGCTGGGGTAGTATCAGGGAAACGTTTTGGATGTTAAATACTATGAAGTGTGGTAGCATTTATTGAATTCGTGCATATATGTTAAATTAAATTCAGAGGTGTTGTATTAAGGATATTTGAGATATGCATACTTACAGCAAGCCGATAAACTCAACGAACACTAAACCAAGTACCAATAATCTAACCGATTCAGGCGCTTTCAATTCAAACGCATTCATTTCCCGATCCCTCACTTCTTATGGAAGATGCTTGGTGATAGATCGACAAAAGTATTTTCACGCACTTCAGTAAATACACTCGAAAATATGTGTCTATGAAAATATGTGAAGTGACAGATGTATGTCTAACAGCAACATGATGTAGTTACTATACATTTCAAGCGTAATGTCAAACCAGTTTCAGTTTTGATAGAGTATGTTACATGCGCTACAAATATCATATTTTTGACGACAACTAGTGGCCGTGTACCGGTATCCTCGATCAAATGCAATCAACAAATATAATGCAGATTTGCTGTAGAATTTCCAACAGAGGTATTTGCATTAAAAATGGGCGTAGACCACATTTTTCGAATAGGCGCCGACCACATTTCTCGGCTTTATGCTATGCGGTACAGCATAACTTCAGGCGTGTACTACTAGTGCCATCTAGGGACAGGAATATAAGCAGACATGTCGGTCGCTCTTAGTGATGCTCTAGGTGCTAGCCCGCTAGGAACGTGACGCATATTTCTGGCCGGCATTAACAGTGGAGACTTTACACACAGCTAGAGAACATATTTTGCACGGCACGATCTTTTCACTGCGCCGGCATCATGGTCAGCTCCGTCACATAGAACTGAACCATCACGATGATGTAGGTCATGATGGTGGCCATGATTGAGAGGATGGTGGACCTCTGGAGGCGGAACAGGCCCAGGTTACCGAGCGTGTCCAGGTCATGACCCACTGTCTCTCGGAACAGGCTCAGCTCCTGCTGCAACTGCGGCAGCTGCCACTGAGGCTTCAGCAGCAGCTCGCGCGTCTGACCGACTACGTTCAGAACATGATGTGCCAGCTCACAGGGCAGCACCACAGTCAGGGCGGCTCCCAGCATGTACATGACAATATACGGAGCTGAGGAGGCGACTGCGGCTGCTCCATTCCTGATGCTGCAAATCAGCACCAGCCAGATGGAGATGGAGGAGAATGTGCTGCAGCACATGACGGTGATCAGCTCCAGAGACATGGTGTCGGTCAGAGAGGCGAAAGTCTCCGACAACTCAACATGCATCCCTCTCAAATTGCGGAGAATGGTACTGTTGGGCTGCTGCTTTCCCTGATAAAATCCCTCAGCTCCCCGACTATGGCTCGATAGCCACTAGACACCTCCAATCCGGCGAGCGCAAACTTAACCGGAACCAAGTGGGCACCACAGCAAAGTAAAAATCGTGAGCTAGAGAGGCACAAACTGATCGCACAGCCCTGGAGCAGGCCTTCGCACGCACCAGCAAAAATCGATTCATAGAAACACATGACGGCAACGAAGACCGTTGATCCGATGACAGCTGTCAGCAGATAGATGACCTTCCTGCCGTGTTTCTTTCGAGACTCACGGAACGCCGGCAGGGCGGTCACGCGGTGCAGCACGCGCTCGGCGCCGAGCAGTACCTCCTCGTACCGGCGGCGACCGGTGGCGAAACAGCAGGCCAGCGGCGCCCACATCAGAACGAAGATGACGCCCATGTAGCCAGACATAGCCACGGCCTCGACCACCGATGTTCCGGCGGCGAGACGCTGGACGCCGTATTGGGCCGAGGACACACTGCAGACCACCGCTGCCGCCGTGTACAGGCTGTGGACGAGGAGGGCGTACAGCAGGTCCGAGCAGCTGCCGTCGCCAGTCAGAGCGGCGACCCGCAGCAGACGGAGCAGGACCTTCACTGGACCGGGACGCTCGGCTGGAGACGCCACTGCTGGAGCCGCTGCCGGTCCGCTGCCGCCGGCATCACCAGTGATGTATCTGGACGACACCCAGACCTCCTCGCCAGGCGCTACTGCAGCCACTTCAACATTCCCGGTCATGACGAGCTTCAGGTTCTTCGACCGAGACGCCCTCCGTCTAACGGCTCGAAAGACGCTTCGACTTACGGCTGAGTTTCTGATTCTAAAGCCTGTGACGATTTCGGAGCCTACTCGGCGATCTGTTCTCAACGACAAGAGCAGCACTGACCTGACCTGACTTGACCTGACCTCTCCTATGCTGACGAGGAGCTGGTGCGGGCGTGCCGACGGACGGCCACTGTGTAATCGCCCGCAATGGCCGCACCAGTGGCGATGGCCAAACAGTACACTGGGACCACCCGTCCTGTCTCGATAATCATTACTGTGTCTTCATGGCGTAGCTGCTTATCCAGGCTTCCTCGTCAGGCGCTACCGATGCAAATAACTCCTTGCAAGGTTGATGACAATGCAGGACACTTCCGCCTGCGTGCCACAAGCGATGACCTATGCTATATTAAATTGTGTTGCTGACGTCAGGGCATCCTCCCGTCAGCCGAGGTCAATTAACAAATTGATACAATTGAACAGAGTGCTAGGTACTCGTATGTTTGTATACAGGCATACGGTGGCGATGAAGTGGTTCTGAAGTTTACTGTGAATGCCTTCATCATTCATTGAACATCATTCCGTCCTGGTACCTGCAGTTGCAATACACAAGAGAGAAGAGCAACTGACAAACTCACTTGCTCACTTGGTTGGTATATGCGAAGTTGGTTTGATACGTTATATCTGGAATAATGTTATGAATATAAAAAACAAATTGCTGGCAAAGCTGTCGAAACCAACTTCGCATATACCAACCAAGTGAGCAAGTGAGTTTGTCAGTTGCTTTTCTCTCTTGTGTATAGAGATGGGAATAATTCACCTTTAACATTGGGTTTTGGAATGAGATAGCAGATTTGTAGAGCAGATCTAAAAATGGGTTGTGGTGAAATAATTACCTCCCTACGTTAAGTAATTTCGACACAGGACTAGTGGGCCCGGTTTCGTGTCCGCTGTTCCCGGCCACGATCGGGACATGAACGGTCGCCGCCGGAGGCAGGTACACTCTGGCACGTAGTCTCTGATCACCACGCCTCGTTAATATCCGCTCAGCCGCCCCGGCGGCGCGGCGGCCCCTTGTCAGAGACTGTACTTGGCGTCAGGCAGAGCCAGAACGTCAGCTGCTGTCGTACGATTTCTCGTCAAATGCAAATAGAAACTTACTTCTTTCTCCACATATATCCATCAGTTGTTCAAACGAAAGCTATATTCGTAGTTTTTTTAGCTCCAGATGCACCGTATGGTTGAATTTCAAGAAAACTTTCAAGGTGATCTATTCCCTTTAAAGGGAAATAATTACCTTTTCCAACAAAAAAGGAGTTATCGCTTGAAATCGACAGGTAAGGCCAAAGTATGATTTTAATTCATCGTATTTTACATATAAAAGTTCGTTCCGAGAGATATTTCAAGTTTTAATCTTGGTAAGCGTTCCACACTTTTAACGACCGGTACTTGCAAGAACTTTTCGGTTTCCATTAAACTCCGGGCTTTTCCCGTATTGCGTTTTTACGCAATGGTGCGGAAAATATATTTTGCGTTCTGTTTGTTGTGATTATATACCCGCCCAGTCTTTACAATTAACAAACATCGACAAAACTGACAATTAAATCGGAAGCTCATCGATGCACATGGACGGCGACCCATTTAGTGTCTGCGATTTGTTTAGAAGTGCCCTTTCAACAACGTTGAACAGATTGATACAAAAACGTGTGTCGCTTTCCAATAGTGGAGGGAAAATACCGGTCATGAATTTCCCAAACTTCCAACTTTGAATTAGGAAATATTTTTATGTAATTTTTAAATTTAGATCATATCATTTTAATACCATAACGGTAGCCAAAGACATTGTTGATAACAAAATCAAAAGTTCACTATTTCCCTTTAAACACCAAAATATTTCACCATCGTTAAAAAGAGATACTAAATGTTTGCAGCATTGAACAGCAGGTTTGTTTTGTAACAACCATAGGTAGGTATATTCACGGCCTCGTGAATAATGCCTACCTATGGTTATAGGTACGATCAAAAGCCCCCTTAAAGTGCATGCATTGCAGCTACCTGTAATGAACTACCTGTAATGCCGAAAGTTGCTAAAACATGAAAACCACTGAGCTTATTATCGAGTCAAATAAACAATACCGCTCCATCCACGGATGCAGCGAACCCACGAATCGTGAATCCGAGCACAGCCCCAAGTCCAAACCCACTGATTTCCATGACCTGAGGCCTTTTGCATAAAACCTACGATATACGTCGCCGGGGTAAATCTTCGAAAATCAAAGAAAGAGCAGATTCTACGAAACTTCGTTATTTGCGTTTCACCAACCCCCTATTTCCTTTCTTAAAATATGCTGGATTCTAGGATATGACGTCATATCCAGAATAAAGTAGTGTCATATAGCTACAGCGCATCCAAGCTATTTACAGTATGGTTACACAGCAGTTTGGCATAAATATAATAAGAAATGCTTTGTAATTCGTCCGAAACCAATAGTATCACCATCTGCTTTGATATTAGGATTTGTCTTAGAAAATGATGTTCATCCGTCTCCCAGGCAGATGAGGTGTGCTGCCACCTATATCCGAATACGGTGACTGCTGCTGCTACTAGATGTAATTCTTTCACCACAACCCATTTTTAGATCTGCTCTACAAATATACTATCTCAGTCCAAAACCTCATGTTAAAGGTGAACTATTCCCTTCAAGTACCTTAAAAGGCTTTATGCACAGTAAGTGCAGTTCGAATATTTGTCGTGCCATATGGCGTCATAAACATTATGTTGCTGAAGTCCACCACCAATGCCTGTCACATCGTTCCGCTCTAGTATTCGGTTCAAACGTGCATGTGTGGTAAGTCAATACATGTGTAATGGTCCATACCAAAAACATCAAACGCGGGCAGAGTCTTGTGGCGGCACTGGTGACGTACCAGACGTCCGTCAGGAAACACTGCTGCTCAAACAACATATTGAATTGTGCTAGTTTGTTAACTAACGCTCATATTATACTGTATCAAATGATAGTTCATTATAAACATCAGTTTAATACTCTTCATTTATGATAATGACAAAACAACGTTAACGAACATAAGGAACCAAAAGTAGTTACTTGACAAGTCAAATTAAATCCACTAACTTATTTTCCATAAACAGGTGAGCGAATCGGTTGAAAAACTGAACCCTGATTTCGACATGCGCTATTGTGCATAACATTGTTGTTTGTTCGTGATAAGTAACGCATTGCTTTTTCGAAGAAGGACACGCTGGACCATTACGAGATAAACGTTTTGGATGTTAAATACTATGAAGTTTGGTAGCGTTTATTGAATTCGTGCATATATGTTAAATTCAATTAAGATGTGTTGGATTAAGGATACTTGAGATATGCATATTTACACCAAACCAAGTATCGAAAATCTGACCGATTCAGGCGCTATCAATTAAAACGCATTAATTTCACGATCCCTCCCTTTTTATTTAAGATGCTTGGTTATATATCGACAAAAGTATTTTCACGCACTTCAGTAAATACACTCGAAATAGTAGCTGTATCTAACAGCAACACGATACATTTCAAGTGTAATGTTAAGCCAGTTTCAGTTTTGATAGAGCATGTTACATGCGCTAAAATATCATATGTTTGGCGACAACTAGTGGCCGTGTACCGGTATCTTCGATCAAATGCAAACAACAAATATAATGCTGATTTGCGTAGAATTTCCAACAGAGGCATTTGCATTAAAAACACAGTCATTCGAATGGGCGCAGACCACATTTCTCGGCTTTAGGCTATGCGGTACAGTATAACTTCAGGCGTTTACTACTAGTGCCATCTAGGGACAGGAATATAAGCAGGCATGTCTGTCGCTCTTAGTGATGCTCTAGGTGCTAGCCCGCTAGGAACATGAAGCATATTTCTGGCCGGCATTAACAGTGGTGACTTTGCACACAGCTAGAGAACATATTTTGCACGGCACGATCTTTTCACTGTGCGGGCATCATGGTCAGCTCCGTCACATAGAACTGAACCATCACGATGATGTAGGTCATGATGGTGGCCATGATTGAGAGGATGGTGGACCTCTGGAGGCGGAACAGGCCCAGGTCACTGAGCGTGTCCAGGTCATGACCCACTGTCTCTCGGAACAGGCTCAGCTCCTGCTGCAACTGTGGCAGCTGCCACTGCGGCATCAGCAGCAGCTCGCGCGTCTGACCGACTGCGTTCAGAACATGATGTGCCAGCTCACAGGGCAGCACCACAGTCAGGGCGGCTCCCAGCATGTACAGGACGATATACGGAGCTGAGGAGGCGACTGCGGCTGATCCATTTCTGATGCTGCAAATCAGCAGCAGCCAGATGGAGATGGAGGAGAACGTGCCGTAGCACATGACAGTGATCAGCTCCGGAGACATGGTATCGGTCAGAGAGACGAAGGTCTCCGACAGCTCAACATGCATCCCTCTCAAATTGCGGAGAATGGTACCGTTGGGCTGCTGTTTTCCCTGATAAACATCCCTCAGCTCCCCGACTATGGCTCGATAGCCACTAGACACCTCCAATCCGGCGAGCGCAAACTTAACTGGAACCAAATGGGCACCACAGTAAAGTAAAAATCGTGAGCTAGAGAGGCACAAGCTGTTTGCACAGTCCTGGAGCAGACCCTCGTACGCACCAGCACAAATCGATTCGTAGAAACACATGACGGCAACGAAGACCGTTGATCCGATGACAGCTGTCAGCAGATAGATGACCTGCGTGCGGTGTTTCTTGCGGGACTCTCGGTACGACGGCAGGGCGGCCAGCGGTGCATCACGCGCTCGGCGCCAAGCAGTACCTTCCCGTACCGGCGGCGACCGGTGGCGAAACAGCAGGCCAGCGGCGCCCACATTAGGCCGAAGATGACGCCCATGTAGCCAGACATAGCCACGACCTCGACCGCCGATGTGCCGGCGACGAGAAGCTGGACGCCGCACTGGGCCGAGGACACGGTGCAGACCACTGCTGCCGCCGTGTACAGGCCGTGGACGAGGAGGGCGTACAGCAGGTCCGAGCAGCTGCCACCGCCAGTCAGAGCGGCGACCCGCAGCAGACGGAGCAGGACCTTCACTGGACCGGGACGCTCGGCTGGAGACGCCACTGCTGGAGCCGCTGCCGGTCCGCTGCCGCCGGCATCACCAGTGATGTATCTGGACGACACCCAGACCTCCTCGCCAGGCGCTACTGCAGCCACTTCAACATTCCCGGTCATGACGAGCTTCGGGTTCTTCGACCGCGACGCCCTCCGACTAACGGCTCGAAAGACGCTTCGACTAACGGCTCGGTTTCTGATCCTAAGGCCTGTGACGAATTCAGAGCCTACTCCGCTTTCTGTTCTCAACGACAGGAGCAGCACTGACCTGACCTGACCTGACCTGACCTCTCCGATGCTGACGAGGAGCTGGTGTAGGCGTGCCGAGGAACGGCCGCTGTGTGATCGCCCGCAATGGCAGCACCAGTGCCGATGGCCAAACAGTACACTGGGACCACCCGTCCCGTCTCGATAATCATTACTGTGTCTTCATGGCGTAGCTGCCTATCCAGGCTTCCTCGTCAGGCGCTACCGATGCAAACAACTCCTTGCAATGTTGATTACAATGCAGGACACTTCAGCCTACGTGCCACAAGCGATGAGCTATGCTATATTAAATTGTCCTGCTGACGGCAGGGCCGAGGTCCTCCTGTCAGCCGAGGTCAATTAACACATTGATACAATTGAACAGAGTGCCAGGTACTCGTATGTTTGTATACTGGCATATGGTGGCGATGAAGTGGTTCTGAAGTTTACTGTGAATGCCTTCATCATTCATCGAACATCATTCCGTCCTGGTACCTGCAGTTGCAATACACAAGAGAGAAAGGCAACTGACAAACTCACTTGCTCACTTGGTTGGTATATGCGAAGTTGGTTTCGATACGTAATATCTGGAATAATGTTATGAATATACAAAATAATTGCTCTCAAACTTGTCTTGCTTAAACCTCAAAATATTTCATCATCGTTAAAAAGAGATACTAAATGTTTGCAGCATTGAACAGCAGGTTTGTTTTGTAACAACCATAGGTAGGTATATTCACGGCCTCGTGAATAATGCCTACCTATGGTTATAGGTACGACCAAAAGCCCCCTTAAAGGGCATGCATTGCAGCTGCCTGTAATGAACTACCCTTAATGCCGACAGTTGCTAAAACATGAAAACCACTGAGCTTATTATCGAGTCAAATAAACAATACCGCTCCATCCACGGCTGCAGCGAACCCACGAATCGTGAATCCGAGCACAGCCCCAATCCGAACCTACTGATTTCCATGACCTGGAGGCTCAGTTCAAGATCGGCTGTATTGTATTGTATTTGTGTTTACTTCTTAGAACATCCACACTACTAGTGGCTATGATAGTTCAGACTTCAGCGTCAAATAAATATACAAGGCATAGTGAAAGGTGAGGATCACACTATGGAATTGCACGCACTTCTAAACAATAAAGCTCAAGCACGATAACATGGTCAGGCATTCACATGCAGAGGACAGCAACACGCCGGTTTCAGTCACCAGAGTCGCTCAGCAGATGTCGCTTTAACCCTATTTGTAACAGGCTCCTGGCTACCCCTATTTGTAACAGGGGGGATCCCGCCCCCCCCCCGGAGATCTCGAGATCTACCCGTCCGATTTTCAAAAATGAAACGGTGTCTGGTTCCCCTCAACACGATCTACATTTATAAATAATAAAAAAGTCTAAATTTTGGATAGGGGGCAACAAGGGGGCAAAAACCACACATTTTAGTGGTATTTTTGATTTAACATAGCTTTCATGTTTATCGACTGATTTTAACACAACTAATAGGAATCGATAGAGATTGAATCGGAAATTTATATATGACGGTGACGTTTGAAAATTCAAAAATCATAGGCGTGTGCAGGTCACTCAATATGGTGGTGAAGTAAATGCGTAATAAAAACATTTTTTGATGTTGTTGTTTTGATAAATGAAATGGTATGTGATTGAGACATTAGAAAAACAGTTATAAATCTTCTTTTTTTGCCATAGGCGGTACCAGGTTAGTGCAAAAGGGGGGTAAAATTGGGAAAAATATTAACCGTAGACAGGTTGCTACCCAGCACTATAAATATGTTACTGATCATAGATAGTTCCTTTTTGCATGTTGTACTTCATCATAGGCGTATCCAGGATCCAAACTAGGGCGGTGCAAGACCTTTTGATAAGTATATTATCCGTTATTATGATACTAACTAGTCAACAGTGACTATTTCACTTACAACTTCAATTAACATTGCTTACCCCCCCCTTTTACCCTACCTGGAATCGCCTATTATCTTATAATGGTTCGTAGAGTAGCCTGTGGTGCGTGTTTCATCCGAAAACTGCAGTATGTTATGTCATTGTACGCCCATGCCTCTTAGTTTCCTTGCAATAATATGACCCCCTTTCTTCCATTCCTGAGCGCGCCTCTGCAAAAAAAATGACTTTATCCCCTTTTCTGGTCTCATATGTGCATATATTATTATAAGCTAAACGTGTATTGCGCCGTTATCGCTGGCATATCGTCATCACCATGCCAGTCACCCCCTTTTCATGTTCCTGAACACGCCCCTGAAACTCTATATGTAATAAATTATGCAAATAATGGAAGCAGAAGCTATCTTTTACATCTTGATAGCTAGAAATGCCCCTTACATTGCTCTATTGGCTTCCCGCCAAGCATTGAATACTTCCTGGAAACCCCCCCCCCCCCTTTTCAAGCCCCTGAAACCGCCTCTGCCATGCAATTTTGTATGATATTTCATTAACATCATCTAATTTGCACTTTTTGCAATCACGGTAAGCCGATGTAACTCCTTCATACTTGATGCAGTTAGGAAGAAACCGTGAAGTCGCATTTCCGTATTTTCGCCAAATGTCGCCTCCGAACCCACCCCAAACTGTGCCCTGGAACCGCCTCTGTTCAAGTTAAGAACTCAAAATTTTTACTCCAAATCCGAAGTTCAATTCTATAAAAAGTCTCAAAATTTCATGGTCCTGCTCCCAGCCGTTCTGGAGATATCTTCGAAAAACATGAGGGGGCGGAATCCGCCCCCCCCCTGTTACAAATAGGGTTAAGCTACCTCCAAAACCACGAATGGACCTCTGGCGAGCGTCGGGCGGCAACGAGTTGTGCATTCGCGGGACACGCACGCAAAAACGACGTTTACCACCCCCAGTCCTTGATCGGGGCACATATAGCTGATCATCTGGCGTCATCTGGCGATCATCTAGCATGTCGCTCACGCAATGTTGCGTTTGTGCACACAGCACTAGCTAGGGCTTCGGGTTCGCCAGATCGGAGGACTTGTGCAGTAAGCAGAGCGTATCATGGTTACGTGTACAGCTGCTCACACGTCATCCAGCCCAAGTCACTCCGCAGGTCCGAAACTTTGTCGAATTTACGTCTGCCGTAAATTACCTTGGCTGCGAAATTCATAATTGTATGTAGCCTGTTCATATTCTTATTCGAGCCATTGCCAAAGACAGAAATACAGTACCGCAACTGCGGAAGGACCAGGGCTGTCACAATAACTTTAATGACGAGCCTACGAACATTGTATCGGAGCTGGCACAAGGCAGCCAGAGTCCCGAAACAGCGCTTAGACAGCAGAGATACGTGACTGTCCCAGGTCAGCAGGTGATCAAATGTCACTCCGAGGTTTTTGACGCTCATGCACGGCTTGAGAACTGCGTCAGAGAAGTTGACCTCTATACTCTGAATCCTACGCATGTTTTCCTGTAACGGTGTGGTT
Source organism: Chirona hameri (assembly GCA_036785665.1). Lineage (NCBI taxonomy): Eukaryota > Metazoa > Arthropoda > Thecostraca > Balanomorpha > Balanidae > Chirona > Chirona hameri. Next base: position 16,945 of record JAXIVJ010007400.1, on the reverse strand, counting down.
ATTTCCACACCTGAATAGTCCACCGTGACGTCACAATGGCAGTTTCTTAGTAACGATGGACCCGTTTGGGGGGCGTTACCCCGTGCTACTGCGCTTGCGTGAATTCCGATGGCCGGCAGCGGCTGCGATGGTACAGGGACTGTGGACTGAGAGGCGGCCGAGAGCGGTCACTGCTGGACTGCGTGGAGACGGGCTGTCTCCTGCAGTCGCTGTGCTTTAGTAATTTTAGACTATCTTCTTTTCGAACCGTTGGCGTTTTAATCCGACAACAACACGAGATTCTTAAACTAGACTATCACTTGTTTTATTGAGAGAGAAAGAGAGAGAGAAACGGAACGAAACGGAACAAGATTACAAATTGGTGCCGCGAGGACCCGGATTTGGTCAAAATTTCAAGACTTTGCTATCTTTTTCGTAACGCAACTTAAGTTAATCTCTGGAGGACTTCATCTCGACTCTGGTGAACTTCATCTACGTCTACAAGATCGTGTCGTCGAACAGTGAGCCGATCTTTTCCTTTTTTCCGTAAAAACAAATTCGCCCTCAACTGTGCAAATTGCTTGTGTGTACTGCTGTTGGGTTTTAGTACTTGTTTTGAATTGATTCTGTCCAATTGTTTTGTATTGATGTGTCATGGCTGAACAGGCTATCACAAGTGCTCTTAAGGAGGTGGTACAGGAAATCAGGGTCCAAAGGCTGACGAAGCATGTGCGAGCCTTCCATGGAGAAGTATCTGCGAAATTTATAAACTGGCTTCATGACATGGATCCAATGACAGTCTAGGACAAAAACTAAAGGAACGATTCAGTAAACTCAAGGATCAGGACTGGAGAGGCGTATGATGATTTGGCGACGCGGGATGTACAGCGCTTTTTGTCTGACGTTTTCCAAAAAGGTGAGGATCGTCTGGTGCGAAATTGGGTTCGAAAGAGTATGGTTGTGATGAGCAGTATGTAAATGGCAGCAAGCACGTATTTGCTAATGTTTTGTCGCGCCTTGGCCCCAGTGTAGGAGATGATGGAGCTGATGACTCGTGAGTCATCATTGGGGGCCCCGCTAATTATGCAGGCCAGATCGAGGAAGGCGTCGACGGACAAAGGGTAGATGGTGATGTAGAGTATGTGAGTGGACGTAACAATGTTGGTGCTGATGCTTTGTCGCGTCTCGACCCCACAGAGTTAGGAGGTCACGAAGAGAGCGATAGATTGATGACCAGTGAGTCGTTACAGATGGGCCCCGCTAGATTTGGAGGCCACGTTGCTGAAGCCACAGACGTACGGAGAGTAGAAGGTGATGTTAGAATGAATGATGGAAATTCTACTAGCGTGAATATAATCGACTCAGATAGAGGACCAGCTGTACAGTTCGTTCTGAGTATAACTCTTCAGATCCAGAAACGCAAAGCCCCCCCGACAAATTTAGTCGCCATGCTCCCTCGGATTTGGATTCTGATTTTACGGATACGGAAGGATTAGACGTCGGTGCATGCATGAAGAGTGAAAGTGTTACTAACAATAGTGTGAGTAAATCGATGCTTTTGTCACAATTGATGAAAGCACAACATTCAATGGTGGAGAAAAATCAGATGATGATGGAGCGAATGCTCGCTCAGATAGAGAAACTGTGACGTGTAGCGTTTAGTGATGTTAGAATCGGCTAGTGCGCCGTTGAGTTTCATATTGTTGTCGTGTGGGCCTGTAGGCCGCTGCAGTATAATGATCGGCTAGTGCGCCGAGTTGTAGCCATATTGGGCCAGAGTGCCGCTGGAATGGGGAATGTGGATTAATTACAAGTTCAGGGCCAGTGTGCCACGGTGATGTTATGTTGAGTTAGGTGGATTTATTGTGAGTTTATGGCCAGTGTGCCGAACTGTATATGTAGTGTACTAACCCACTGTATGCAGTTATGTGACATGTGTCTGTGTGTTTGCAGATGTGGGCGAATATGTTTTATCCTGCTCTGCTATTTTCGATGACTCCAGTGTATTCCAACGTTGTCTTCCTGCCTCGAGGTCAGATCTACGCCTCGTACAATCACTGGAATCTTCACTTTCCTATAGAAACGCGGACATCGTGGACTTTTGCTGAGAAAATTGCGCACCGTATTGAGGTGTTTAAAAGTACATTCACAACTCGTTTTACTGAGCACCGCCAGCAGATACGTAGTGACCTAGCTGAACGACTCTGGGGAAAGTTCATGAAAGATTATAATTTGTTGGATAGAGAAATGAATATCACTATTTCAGCCCTGAAACACTTGAAAACACCTGGTCCTACCCGTGCTAAACGATCGCTTCTTCCTTTCGTAGGAGACACCCTTTCTTCATTGTTTGGTACTGCCACTAACACCGAAATCCAAGACGTACTGTCTCGTGTGAATGACTTGAGTGACTCTCAGACGGACATTTTGAATGTCATTGACAACACTGTAACTATGGTGAATGAAACTATTGTGGATGTGAGTATGAACCGACAGACCATTAACCGACTGACTAACTCGACAAATTACCTGACTAAACGACTCGATTTGTTGAAAGACGTTGTGTTGGACGATTACTTGGCTTCAGGCATGGAATCTGACATGGACACTGTTTTCACGGACCTCATTACGACCGTTCGTGAATTTCGGAAAAGTATCATGGACCTGGAGACTATTTTCAGCCTCACTGAGAACAACATTCTCCCACGGTCTCTTCTCCCGCCCAGTCGATTTGCTCAGATTTTGGACGATATCCAGGAAGTTTTGCCCCGTGATCTGGGTCTTCCTTTCTCTCCGTCCGACATTGATAAGTATTTCGCTACTTCTCATACTCAGACGATGAGAAATGCTGGAGGAATTTCAGTGCTCGTGACCATTCCCCTGTTGTCCATTAAAGATCATTTCAGCGTGTTCCAAATCTGCAATATCCCCGTGCCAAAAATCGCTGATAATCAGAACTTTGTGGCAAATTACGAAATAGAGAACGCCAAATTTGTCGCAATTTCAGAGGATTCTCTGAAATTCATGTTTATAAATGATAATGGCGTTCAAACATACCTGAGACGACGACTACCATTCTGTCCCCTTCGAAGACCAATTGTGAACGTGCTGACGTCGACTATGTGTATTCCCGCCTTGTTGACTAACCAGACTGACAAAATAACCCGTTTCTGTGAGAAGGTTATTCAGGTGAATCGGAGTGTTGACCCGACTGCTGAGTATTTAGGAAATGGACATTGGATTGTGATCAGTGCTGACCCTATTAAACTGGAAGTCCGCTGCAAAAATGGTACATTTGCGAATTCTACAAGGACTGTGAGAACTATGTTTCCCCTATATATGGTTAAATTGGACTTCGGGTGTACAGCATTCAATGCCCATTTCCAACTGCCCACTCACTATCGAACCGATTCCTATCTCGAACCTTACCAGATCCATCATTTTAATCCAACCCTGGTATTAAACGATGTTTGAAGACATATTACATCTAGTTTTTCTGAAGGTTTTAACCATGCTATAGAAACCCTGCCCCCGGTTCAGATGAAAACTATCAGATTATCCGCCTTAAAAAGTCACCTTCGTATGATGGAGAACCAGAACCGTCACCATTATAGAACCGTCGTTGTTCCAGCAGTATCGGTCACTACAGTAGCTGTTTTGGTTACGATAGTGCTCATCGTATTGAGGTGCACCCGATGTCCGACGGCTAACCTTTGTCCTGACCGAACACCGTCCCGGAAATCCCGCCCCTCCGACGGCTCGACTGGACGAGACATGGCTCCTCAAGACGAACCAACCGACCCGACCGACGAGACAAAGACGAACCTCCGTACCTCTCTCTCCTGGCTGACAACAACGAAACGCTGACGCTGACGCTGACGCCCGTATCATCATTACAGACACGACAGCACTGCCTGCGCTGAGCTCACGTCCGTTGGATAGCCGACCGCTATCTGATGACCGCTGAGCCGACATCCGTTGGATAGCCGATTGCTATCCGATCCGTGTAACTGCGCCACCGCTGACGCCATGACCGACGACCGGTGATGCCGGTCCCTCCGGATGGACAAAGGACTTCGACCCGGTACGACTTCGACATGAAGTAAGAGATGACGCGCTGAACGACCTGGCGTGCTGAGAGAACGAGAGACGGTACCTCACCAAGTACCTGTTCTCGTTCTCCTAGCAGCCGCGCATCGCTCTGTCTGTGCCCATCTGCAGACCAGGGAGTAATGCGGGCGACGGACTGACGGACAACCGGAGACGTTAAACATGGGATGCTCTGCGTGCGATGTTGCTGCCACCGGGTGACCACTGCAATTTATACGGGCGACGCTGCGTTCGAATGACTAAACGAGAACCGACCGACTCCGAATAGACTACGACGGACTATTCGAGGGTGGAAGTGAGGAACGTTGAGTGTTAACTGTCGAGTGACTGGATGCGATGAACATTGAGTGAGTTTGGTTTGGTAATGTTGCTTGGTTAATGTCGAATTGTTTTGGGAGCGTTATGACGTGTTTACTTGTGCCGTGATGTGATAACTGATCTGTGTTAGTGTTTGTGAGGTATACTATTAGTTGTGGTGTTTAAGTAGATTGTTTGTGTGTGTGTTGAAACATTGTGAATCGGACTTCAACCACGCCCAATAGTATGACGCAGAAAATTTCGAGTAAAAGCAGAAATTTCTGCGAAGGACCTTGCGTTGTGATGTAACGGTGTGGTTATTTCCACACCTGAATAGTCCACCGTGACGTCACAATGGCAGTTGCTTAGTAACGATGGACCCGTTTGGGGGGCGTTACCCCGTGCTACTGCGCTTGCGTGAATTCCGATGGCCGGCAGCGGCTGCGATGGTACAGGGACTGTGGACTGAGAGGCGGCCGAGAGCGGTCACTGCTGGACTGCGTGGAGACGGGCTGTCTCCTGCAGTCGCAGTGCTTTAGTAATTTTAGACTATCTTCTTTTCGAACCGTTGGCGTTTTAATCCGACAACAACACGAGATTCTTAAACTAGACTATCACTTGTTTTATTGAGAGAGAAAGAGAGAGAGAGAAACGGAACGAAACGGAACAAGATTACATTTCCCAAGAACCAAAGGCGATTATTTGTGTTATATCTGTGTTTGCTTTGAAGGGAAATAATGACCTTTTCCCACAAAAATGGAGTTAGCACTTGAAATTGACAGACAATGCCAAAATATGATGTAACTTCATCGCATTTTGCATATAAAAATTCCTTCCGAGATATTTCAAGTTAACCCTCGCCCTACAGGGGGGGGGGGGGTCCTAAGACGCGCATCTTTTTGAAATTTTAAGTAGCTAAGTATACAACTATTATACGTATTCTGTAAATATGTAATTGCAATTAGTTGAGAAATTTGGGAAATAATGATGTTTTGATGACGTCATGTTGGTGGAAAAACGATAAATGTTTCAAAAATCGTAGAAAACAGAGTTTTAAAGCAAATTGCAAACGCAAAATAGAAAAGATATCAAATGTCACTTAATTTAGAATGGCATTCTCGGATTGGCAAAATTTTGGGTTTTTGACCCTAAAATGAGCAAGAACTTCTTTTTTTAAATCACCACCAAATCAACATTTTCAAAGATGTTGAAAAAAACGGAATATATGTGAGAGAACTGAGTATATACAATACTCAAACCAAATTTCAAAGAAATATCTCGATTTTTGACTGAGTGATGGCTCCTAAAGTGTAAGAATTTCATGACGTCATTTTTTTAATAACTTTTTTGGACTTATTTTGACCAGATACGAATAAATAATTACCTTTTCTGTGTTTCTGAGACAAAACTGGTCTAGGAACATGCCTTTTATTTACATTGATCAAGTTCTCATTTTGAGGTTTTCTGACAGTAAAATCGCTGTTCTGGACTTGGTCAATCGAGGTCATTTACTTGACCTGGAAGGTCACTAGTTGACCCGAAACCTAAAACTTACATACCGTTAGATTGCAAACATGACAGGAAACATGTTGGTTCTTACCACCTTGCTCTATGTTGCTTGGTTTAGAAGTTAACAGTGGGATCGTTTTAGGACCCCCCCCCCCCGTAGGGCGAAGGTGAAAAAAGCTCCCGTAGGGCGAGGGTTAATCTTCATAAGCGTTCCACACTTTTAACGACTGGTACTTGCAAGAACTTTTCAGTTTCCATCAAATTCTGGGCTTTTCCTGTATTACTTTGTTACGCAATGGTGTCGAAAATATGTTTTGCGTTCCGCTTGTTGTGATTATATACCCGCCCATCCTTTACAACTAAAAGCCATTGTCAAAAACTGGCAATTAAATCGGAAGCTCATCGATGCACGTCGACGGTGACCTATTTAGTGTCGGCGATTTGTTTCGAAGTGCCCATTAAACAACGTTGAATAGATTGATACAAAAGTGTCAGTGTGTCGCTTTCCAATAGTGGAGGGAAAAATACCGATCATTAATTTTCCCAAACTTCCAACTTTGAATTAAGGAGTAATTTTATTTAATTCTTAAGCTTAGATCACATCATTTTAATACCATAACGGTAACCAAATAAATTGTTGCTAAAAAAATAAAAGGCCATTATTTCCCTTTAAGAGTGTTCGCTCTAAACCACTGATCGAGAGAGACAAGGGCTGATTCAAGCTTCGAAATGACGCTAGGCAGACACTTTCTGGTACCACTGACCAGCAGCTGGGCATCGTCTGCGTATTGGAAAACTTCTGCGTCTCGGCTGTCATGAGTAAAATAAGAAATGCATTAAACTTTCGAGAAACATTTAAAGTCAAAGTCAAACGTTATTCAATCATTTAACTATAATATGCCCGCATATTCTAAAAGAAGTAAAAAGTACGCTGACCCTAATACTGCTACTTACTTAGGTATAACTATTCAAATATGCTTGTTCATTGTCATAATTTGAGCGGATCTGACGAATGCCAATGTGTCTTGCCCATAACATATTCGACCCTGTACCCCGACCCATCACATTTTTAATGATAGTCCGTTGTGAAAAATTCCGCCCAGTCTACGACTCGACGAGCGAACGGAGGGACATCTGGTGGCATCGTTCCGCTCTAGTATTCGGTCCAAACGTGCATGTGTGGTAAGTCAATACATTGTGTAATGGTCCGTATCGAAAGCATCGAACGCGGGCAGAGTCTTGTGGCGGCACTGGTGACGTACCAGACGTCCGTCAAAAAACACTGCTGCTCAAACAACATTATAATTGAGTTACTTTGTTAACTAACTCTCATGTAATACTGTATCAAATAACGGTTCATTATAAACATCTAAACAATACTCTTAGTTTGTGTGAATGTTAAAACAACGTTAACGAACATAAGGAACCAAAAGTAGTTACTTGACAAGTCAAATTAAATCCCCTAACTTATTTTCAATAAACAGGTGAGCGAATCGACTGAAAAACTGAACGCTGATTTCGACATGCGATATTGGGCATACCATTATTAATGATGAATATCACATTGTTTTTTTGATGAAGGGCATTTGCACGCTGGGGTATTATCAGGGAAACGTTTTGGATGTTAAATACTATGAAGTGTGGTAGCATTTATTGAATTCGTGCATATATGTTAAATTAAATTCAGAAGTGTTGTATTAAGGATATTTGAGATATACATGCTTACAGCAAGCCGATAAACTCAACGAACACTAAACCAAGTACCAATAATCTAACCGATTCAGGCGCTATCAATTCAAACGCATTCATTCGCACGTGCACACCCCTATGCTATATCTCAGGAACGGCTGAGCCGATTGTGCTCAAATTTGGTGTGTGGTTAGGGACCTCTCATCCGCCAGTTTCCCACAAATCAGGGGTAGGGTGCCCTGCACGTGCGCACGTGCACACCCCTATTATGTATCTCAGGAACCGTTGAGCCGATTGTGTTCGAATTTGGTGCATGGTTAGGGACCTCTCAGCCACCGCCTTTCCACAAGTCAGGGTGGGATGGCTTTGCACGTGCGCACGAGCACACCCCTATTCTATATCTCTGGAACGGCCGAGCCGATTGTGTTTAAATTTGGTGTGTGGTTAGGGACCTCTCAACCCCCACTTTCCCACGAGTCAAAGGTGGGTGCCTCTGCACATGCGCACGTGCGCACCTTTTTTTTGTATCTCAGAAACTACTTCCCCGATCAAGTTGAAATTCCCCATACATTTCCTTCGCGCTCGCTCGTTCATCGCCAACTACGGCGCCTTACTGGTTGTGTAGAGGTGGGACTTGTAGTTGGCATATTTTTCTGGACATTAAATTGGGTTCAAAGACGAGCCCACGCTCCGAAACTATGGGACCGATCTGGGTCATTTCTTCATCAATCGATCCGGCGTGGTCCAAAACGGTATCGTTTTGAGTTTTATCCATTTTGGTCTAATTTAAGTGGACCAAATTGGACCAAAACCACCCAAAATGTTTTTGGTGATTTTGGTCTAATTTGGTCCACTTAAGAGTAGTGGACCAATCTGTATAAAATTCGAAACGGCACCGTTTTTGGCCATGCCGGATCCAATGGTGAAGAAATGACCCAGATCGGTCCCATAGTTTCGGAGCATGGGCTCGTCTTTAAACACAATTTAATGTCCAGAAAAATATATGCTTGTAGTTGATAGTAATGCCCTATATACTTGGTACAGTCACGAGGCGAAGGTTGGCGATATGCCTTTCCCCGGTTATGACGTCCCCAGTTATGACGTATGACGTGCTACTTGACGTGACCAGTTTTGTAGATTAACTAGGGCTTTGGAGGCCAAAACACGAAATTGCGCGCAAATAGAAATGGCATTTGTCTATCCATTGATAGCAAAATCGCCTAGTAAAACGATCAGGATTGCAAAATATTGCTCATCAAAAATGGCAAATTTTCTACTATGCTCTACCACCCCTGCACAATCTACCAGTCTTTGATGTCCCACGAATGATTTGATAGTAAAATGGCCAACCAATGACGACTATGGAGTAGGGTGGGTCGTCCATCTAGGATTCATGGGAGACAGCGAAATTATATGGCGCTGGTTCATAACACTATGATTGAGAGCAAAATTTCCGCAAAAAAAAATCCGCTCTACATGGCGATGGTAGCGCCATCTTAACCCGCGCCCCGTTTGGGGTCATGGATTTTCTGATAACTTGAAAACCATGATAGATATTGACGTAGAACTTGAAGTACCTTATGCTATACCAATTCAAAGTCTTCTCACATTAAAAAAAAGAGAAATTGATGTTATACTTTGGGAGATAATGACGTTTTAATGACGTCATGCCATGACATTTTTGGTGGAAAACGATAAGTGTTTGAAAAATCGTAGAAAATCAAGTTAAAATACAAATTGCAAACAAAAGACGCCTAAATAAAGGACATGATATTTTCTTTCAAATAGGTATATCAGATTTTAAAAAAACTGACCACTCAAAATGTAAAAACAAAAAACAAATGTCCTAAAATAACAAATATCCATTGTTTTTGTTAGCCGGAAGATGTGACAGAAGTGTGCATTATGTACCTGGACACAACATGTTACAAAGATAACGAGGGGGCAAAATCTCTCCCCCCCGCGGGGCGCGGGTTAAAGGGAATGCTTCACCTTTCTGAGAGCTTGTTAACAAGTATCCTGGGAAGTTGACATATCTAGAAGTAGTTTCCGGTTTCAGCCAAGTCTCCGTTGAAATGCAAATATCGCAATTAAAATTACTGAGATCATGGCGCAATGCTAAAGTTGACCGAGGGTCCCTCAGACCGACATAATTCCCATCCAGGCCAACCGAGGTCCCCTCTAGGCCGACAGAGTCCCCTCAGGCCGACAAAGGGTCCCTCAGGCCGACCGGGCCCCCCTCAGGACGACCAAAACCCCCTCAAGCCGGACGAGGTTCCCTCAAGCCGACCGAGGGCCCCTCAGGCAGACCAGGACGACTGAGGCCCGCTCAGGCCGGCAAGGGAACCAGGCCGAACAATGGCTCCTCAGGTCAATCAACTTATCCATTATATCATAATCGAAAAAGTCGCAGATGGAATCACAATGCTCGTATACTTATAAGATGGAATCACATCTTGATGTGCTGAAATACGAAAAATTCACAACAGAACAATATGTACGAGTAGCTCTTGAAATTTTGGATGGACACAAATTTGTGAAAACATTGGGGTGGCTCAGCTCAGCATTGGGAGGGCCCGGGCCCTTCCAAAGAGATATTAAAGTTCCACCCCTGAGACTGGGGGTGGAACTTTAGGGGGCAAGGGCAGTAACAGTAGCACGTTTGCAAGGGCAGTAGTCGGTCGCTTGGTAAGGTATCGGCGCTCGGACTGTTACCGCCCCTTGGTTGCTGTTCTAATTGAGTGCTGAATAGGCCCCGTAAGGCCGTTCAAAGATTGCCTTGGCCGACGGCATTTCACGTCGTCCAGGCGGGGTATTGGGTAAAGTTTTCAACTAGCAATAACAGCACCTCGGATAAACCTCATTGGTTACTGTATCGCCACTGCGCAAAGCTGACGAATGTCGTTTTTGTTTTGTTAAATTTTAGGCATTTCGGTCAATATGACCATTGCATGCCTGTGATGAATCATTTGTATTGAAATATGTTTAAGTGTCGGTCATAGAAAAATGGCGAGTTTGTTTCGTTTCAAACGAAATATTTAGTAAATAATGAAAAGTAGCCGTAACAGATATGGCAGGGGCGGATCCAGGATTTTCTAAGGCAGGGGGCTTCAGGCCTGAGGGCGGCATATTTCCTCGGTGACGGGGGCGGCATGGTGCCTTCCGAGGGCGGCATAATGCCTTCCGAGGGCGGCGATGTACCTTCCGAGGGCGGCATAATGCGTTGTGAGGGCGGCAAGATGTCTTCTGAGGGTGCCAGGGTGCCTTCCAAGAGTGCTACGATGCTGTTGGTAGACGCAAGGGCGCCCTGGCGGCCTCCCGAAAACGCTACGGCGCCTTCGGCGCCGGCAAATCCTATACAAAAATGGCGCCGTTTTCTAAGGCAGGGGGCTTCAGCCCCTACGCCCCCCCCCCCCTGGATCCGCCACTGAGATATGGGTGTTCATTATCGAGTAATGAGGGCAGTGCTAATGTATGGAAGATGTTTTGCATTGGGGTATAAATGTCTGACGAAGGAAATTGGATAATGATCTTTTTCGTATATGTCTTGTCTATATTTATATATTTATATGTGTACATATACATATATATACCATATACTATATACTATATGCCATATTATATATTTTATATACTATCTTCTATATACTATGTTATACAGTATATATGTCTATATATCTAGCAGAGAGACAAGTCAATGGTGGGCTATTGGTGGAATGTAACGAGGAAACGAGATGGATCGAGCCCAACCCAATGCTACACGTATAGCAGGACGTGTCGGCCGCTCCTGATTCGTGTTAGTACGCTGTGGGGCTTGAGGTGAGGGCTGTATTTTGGGAGTCTGGTCGTCACGGGCCGGTCGTGTGCCGCTCTCCTGCCGGCGGTCTGTATGGGCCGAGCCCAAACGAACCATAGCCTGCGGTGTGAGCCTGTCACGGCCGGGCCGAGTGCTGGCGCACCGGGTCACGGGCGGCGGCTCAAGGGCCGGGGAAGCGGTGGTCGTGGTGCTGGTTTCTACTGTGGCTGGTCTGAGAGGTGCCAACAGTTTGAGGGGAGGGAGCTGAGGTAGGGGCTCAGTTTGAGTTTCACATGTGGCCGTTTGCTTTTTCGCTACCTGTGCGTAGGTCTTGGAAGTCGGAGAAGGCGTCTTGTCTTCTACCGCGCGACGTGCCTGTGGGTATGAAATGTTGGAAGATGCCTTCAGGGCGCAAATCTCCTTCTCCTTCTTCCACATGGGACACTGAGTGGAGGTCACGATGTGGTCTGTGGATCCACAGCTCAGGCACTTGGCTGGTGCAGAACAGGCAGAGCCGTCGTGCGGCGCTGCACCGCAATTGTGGCACCGGGCCTCTTGCTTACAAAATTTGACGCTGTGGCCAAATTTTTGGCATTTGTAGCAGCGAAGGGGGTTCGGAATGTAGACGCGTACGTTGTATCTGAGGTATCCAGCGACTAAAGTAGACGGTAGCGTGGTTGTCTGGAACGTGAGGACAAGAAGGCTGGTGTCACGCCTCTGTCCGTCACGGAAAGTTGTTAGACGTCGCACGTGCGAGACTCCTTCTGAGCGGAGACCTTCGAGAATGTCCTCCTCGGACATAAATCTCATCTCCGGGGCGAAAACCGTACACTGTGTGGTGTTCCGAGCATGGTGCAGCGAGACAGTGACCGCCTTCTCACAGATCTTGGTACACTGTAGCAGTTGTGTTTGCGCGTTAGTATCGGTCTTGACAACGAGTGTGCCGTTTGCCGGAGTTTCGATCTGGGGAGAGGATGAGCCGCAGATGCCTTTGAGTTGTTCGGTGGGCCAAAACACGTTGATTTTGCGGAACGAGACATTGTCGTCCGTAGGCTTAATCGCCAGAAACGAGCCATTGGAATCCAGGTACTGGTCAGGAGTCGTGGTCAATGGTGAGCCAGGGTTCCGTGCGTGGTCAGTAGACAAGCGAGGGTCGGTACCGGGAGTGGAGGCATGGGACGAGCGAGGGTCAGTGCCGGGGGCGGAGGTCATGAACGAGCGAGGGTCGGTGCCGGGGGCAGAGGTCATGGACGAGCGAGGGTCGGTGCCGGGGGCAGAGGTCTGGGACGAGCGAGGATCAGTGACCGTGGAGTCAGAGTCCATTGGGAGATCAGGAGAGGTCAGGTTCGGGTCAGAGTCAGAATCCGAGACATCTTATTTTCGGCGCTTTTTCCCCATCATGGGGAAAAAGCAAGCAACGGAGCCGGAAAACAATAAACCGAGTGAGAACGAAACCTAAGCAAAGAAAACTAAGCAACGACAACGACGATGAAAAACGAGCGAAAACGTGGAAATCGTACCAAGAATCGGCGAAGGTGCGTGAGCGTGTCTGTGAAGGTGTGTCTGTGTGTGACGAATGTCGCTGAAAGTGCTACCCCAATTCTTGTCCTCTCCCAATTTGTTATCAAGTTTCACAACTCCTCCAACGATTGCATAGAATCCGCGCATTTGTCAGCATCGTCCGCTTCCTTCAACTACCGATAAGTATTCCATACGGTACGAGCAATGTATTCCACAGTTATCAAGTCATGTACAATAAATGAGATAAACAGTAGCAATTTGACACCTTCAAGAGGTCTGCCATCTAGCGGCGGTGGTTGGAACCCAAGCTGCCGCGAAGTCACGATCTGCGCTATGTGCAAGTTCGCGGTCCGTCCGGTAGGTGTTTGTTCCACATCTCCGCAGGTTTTCGTTCACTTTGTGTTTTTGTTTGGTGGGGGTCCAGGTCGGCTCGAAAGCCAATGCTTTCTGAAGCCGTGATTAGTGACTACATCCTTCAGTCAGTTGCTTTTCCTCCGTCTTTCATGCTTAGCTCGGGTTGACCCGAAGCCAATGCTTCCTTGGGAAATATTAAACTTTTCCCAACAAAACAAAAATATTATTTCAAATCGACAGACGAGACCAAAATATATTGTAAATTGCTAACATTTTGCATATCAACATTTATATCGAAAGATATTTCAAATTAAAGTTGATAAGCCATGCTTTTAACGACTGGTACTCTACGGTATTGCTTTTTGACGAAATGGTATGGAAAATATGTCTTGCACTCTTGCCTATTATGATTGTGTGCGCTACTACACGCGCGGCGCTGAGGGTAAATTTTACCCCCCCCCTTCCCGGATATTCTCAATAACTTTAAAACTATGACAGATATCGAAGGTAAAACTTTTAATACCTTGTGCTGCACCAATTCTACGAAGTAGTTAGGGAGATAATGACGTTTAGTGACGTCCTGTCATGCCATTTTTGGTGGAAAAACGAAAAACGAAACGAATGTTTATAAAATCGTAGAATATCGAGTTTTGAAGCACATTGCAAATACAAACCGTCAAAAGGAAGGGAATTACATTCTCTTCAAAATGGCTATCTCGATGATCCAAAATTATGAGAGACCCCCCAACAAATATATTTAAAAATCTGTTTTCTATCGGGAAATTGTTCACAAAATCAAAATTTTAAAAAAACGGGATATATATTGGAGAACCAAGTATGAGTGATACCCACACAAAATGTAAAAGCAATATATTTATTTTGTACTGACTTATGTCTCCCAAGTATGAGTACCGGCACCGCATGACGTAGTTTGTTTACTTGTTTATTTTGGCTTTAAGTGACCAGATATAGACAAATAAATGCCACCGCTGTATTTTTGAGACAAAACTAGTCCAGAAATTTTCCTTTTTTTATTTAGATTAATCCATTTCAAACTTTGACCTGCGACCTTGACCTGAACTTCACCAAAGGGCCATTGTATGGGGCCAGGGTGTGAAAATGGCTACTGCTATCGAATTATACGTGTAAAATAACTCATAAAACATGTGTCGCATGACTTTCGTGGACCTCTACGAAATTGTTGGCCTGACCTTGACCTTTGCTGACAATTCCCCCCTTCCGGTAATGTGGTAGATGTACCCAGGGTATATTGAAGGGTAGATTGGATGTACCATACTTTTGAGAGCCTTTTGTGCGATAATAGTCGCAATATAAGGCTTCGAATGGAATTTGACCTGACATATGACCTTATTTTAAGAATGTCGGGTATGTGGTAAAATTTACACCCTGCACCGCGCGGGTTAACCATCAACAAACATTGCATAAAAAGGTACCTACCGAAATTAGCCATGCATATCATTATATATACCATACCCTGTATACTATCAAAACACTATATTTTCATAAATATTCTCTGCCTTGTCGATATTCACTCAAGAAATGAGCAACACAATAAACGGTCAACAAACTAAGGCGCGTCGAACGAACAACGAACCTTTGATCGAACTCCAGCAAACATACCACATTTTGTTCCGCTTGATTATATATTAATTTATATTATAGATTATATATTTTATATTATTAGGTTGGAGCGCGAACGCAACCTACCCCGCTAACAAAAATAGTACTCCCGAGCTATCCACATTTGGGATCATCGCAGAGGTCAACCCAACAGAAGTGCAATGGAAGGGCCTCGTCCTCGGGGTACTCGTACATATTGTTGTGTTGTGGATTTTTCGTATTTCATCACACCGAGATGTGATGCCTGGCTCAGGAGACACCGTGACTACGTTTGTGATCACGCTGTCCCCTGAGCCAGGTAAAAACTTTAAATGGGCCCTCAGCGGCGAAATTCCGGAATATATAGCCTCCTGACCCGGGAGGTGTTGCTTCCGTTTGATGCCTTAGCTTCAGGTTTGTTTAAGCAGTTTCTTTTGGAGAAGTCAACACGGCATTCTCATATGCTATGTAATTCGCGACATTTCCCGTATTGGAAATATTTTGTAGTTGTTTGAGCAAAAGTCCACAGTTAAGTGAAAACATCATATTTTTTCCCTCTCTTTGACAGCGACATCTATGAAGAAATATATACACTTGAAGTATTATATTTCTGACATGTATAGTTCATGGTGAAACTAGGTATATGACGCAATCTTGAACAGCATCAATGGGGGAAGATTTTCTTCGAAATAGAAGTGGTACTGGATTGATTCTTCTGATATACCAAACTGTTCCATCCGATTATAAATTAAGTAAGTAGCACATCAAGCAGTAGCACCGCGTAGTGGACAACAGCGCCGCCTAGCGGACAACTGTGACGCCGCCTAGCGGACGACAGTGACGGCGCCTAGCGACTAATCGTGTAACAGTTAATCTGCCTTCGCAAACATCGATCCAGTATCCACTGGCTCGGCATTAAAGGTACCACTTTTCAAGCCTGTGGCTACCCGCCCCGCCCGCAAACCCCTTCAACTACCCGCCACTACCTACTTGCCTATATAGGCTGCCAGCTACCCGCAAGTACCCACAAATAAAATATATTACTTTTTAGAAGCTTTAGGACAAAAAACATTCCATAAAGAAAATGCAACTTTTCCCTAAAGCCTTCCTTAACCCTAAAAGCTATAAAACATCATAAGTTACTAAAAAAGTTGACACAATATATATAATTAAATCAAGAGCGTAATGGATCTGTAAAAAAACTGGAAAGCATCATGTTGGGTCAAAGTAGGCAAGGACTACCTCATGGTAGCTCACACACCAATAATCAGTCAATATCAAAGTTTGTGCATAAATGGTGTGATACAGCAACTAGCTATTTCTTGCAGGAAAAACAAGGAAACGAGTTTTGGGCTATGATCTCTTATTTTGCAAGACAAATCATACATTCATGCAAGAGAACAGATACAAAAATGGTATTCATAAGCACAGGCACTTAAGGAGCATGACAACCTGGGCCTTCTGGAAAATATTTGAAAGCATGGTTTAGGTAATCATGTTAGGCATCCATAATTTTGATAATTTTGATTCAGTGACAGCGCCCCTCCGGCTAGTGACTCTCCTTCCGTATGATGCGGGAGTTGAGGCGCCCCCAATGCAAAATTGTCGCCGATAATGATGCCCCCCCCCCCCCCCTTGTCGATCGGGTGGCCTCAAGGCCTCAAGGCAATGACCTGGTCCTTTGTGAATTGCTGCGCACACCACTGACAGACACTCCCGGGAATCGGACAATTAGCACTCCTAGAAGTAAATGGCGACTTAGGAACAGGATAGGTGCCACTAGAAGCTAATGCCGCCCCATGAGCAGAACAGGCGCCCTACCGGACAATAAGCAAATGCCGCCCCCATGGGGTTAAACAGGCGCCCTCTAAATTAGACAAATGCCCATTGCCCATTAGCCAATGCCGCCCACATGGAGCAGAACATACGCTATCTAAACTGGACAATAGGCGACCCCAGAAGCAAATGTCGCCCCCATACTGAGGGTCCTGGTCCAATCCAGCTAATCAAAAGTTTATATTTTTTAAGGGCCTCACAAAATAAAGTGGCCAAAATCCGTAGAGTTTTTCA
>JAXIVJ010007399.1:0-60976 GCA_036785665.1 Chirona hameri | reverse complement strand
CTGGTTCTTACCGCATTGCTCTAAGTTGCTTGGTTTGGAAGTTAACAGGTGGGGGCCTGTCAGGCCCCTCCCCCCCTCCGTAGGGCGAAGGTGAAAAAAGCTCCCGTAGGGCGAGGGTTAAACGCCCCCCCCCCCCCGTCAATGGCGGGTTATGAAGATTGCTTACACACAATACTCATGCAAAACAAGCAGCTCCGTATTATGTTTGCATGCGAGCAAGTGTTTCATACATGGTTGGTTTCAACTGTTTCACAAAGTGAAAGGAGAGTACACAATTTAAAAGTAAAGATATATTATTTGATGACATTGGTTTTCAATGCATTCAAACGTGAAGATCATTCTTTTCTTTTTTGGTGTGTGTGATTTAGGGCATGCAGTATTTTTAAAAGGAACATCAATGCGCTGGAGCTTGTTTTCTGAGTCTTGGTGGGTCTATCAAGACTCGACCGAGGGTTTCCGGAATACAGGGGTGCCGTCGATATTTTAAAACTAAGTTAGCACGGGGCAATGCGATATAATGTTATTTCGTGGTCGTGCTTAGAGACATGAGGCCGCACCGCACTTAGCAAACAAGATCGAGGAATATCAAAGTGAATCATAGGTCGCGTCACGATTGTTGTTGTTGAGTGGTGGAGGGCACTTAGCGTGTCACGATTAAATATTGTTGCATTGTAACTAGTCGTGTCACTATTAAATACAGTAAAGGTTTCGTTATTTGGTTCGTTGCGAATTCCATCTGTCACGTTTCGCTATTCGATACGTATTTAACAGAGGTATGTAGATCTTCTCGTACTACCATGCCTGGTCTGGACGTTCGCTAGCACCCCGTCACCCCCCCCCCCCTCTTCAGCGCCGACAGGAGCCTCCTCCCAGCGCGGCCTGTGGTCACAGGCGGGTCACCGGTCTCCAACAGTGTTCGTCACTGGCCCACCAACCCCCAGCCCAGCTCGGCCCAGGCCCATGAACACCAAGCCCAGGCCCGGACCAGGCCCGGTCAAATTTATAATATTGAGGCCCAGACCCGGTCCGGCCCGTTAAGATTAAGCATATAATTATTTTCACAAAATTTGAAATAATTATCCTAACATATTTACTTGTATACTATAAATGTGAAACAATGAACCAACTATGCTAACCACAAATAAAAAGCCACAGCCACAGCAACAGTGTGTTGCTGTGTAAGTGAACTGTTGGCTAAAATATTTTTGAGCTCTGACCTGAGCTTGTGCGACGCGCGCAATTACTTTAAAATTGTCAGGCCCAGGCCCATCCAGAGCCCAGTGATTTCCTTAAAATTGAGACCCGGCCCAGGCTCAGCCCAGGCCCAGCCCATGGCCCAGCCCATGGCGAACTATGGTCTCCACCAATCAGCGTCCATCTCAGCTGACACACGGACCTTTCTGTGCCATGTGCGACATAAGCAGGTGAGGAGATGTTGTTGTGAATGTAGACAGTGTTGAGTTGCTGCACGTTACAGAGTGTTGTTTAACCATTGGTAGTGATGTGTAGAGTGATTCGGTACATGTGTCAGTAGTGTTGAGTTGCCACGTTCCAGAGTGTGGTGTAATCATTGGTGGTGATATGTAGAGTGATTCGGGACATGTGTCAGTGGTGATGGTGTTAACCCTATTTGTAACAGGGGACGGATTCCGCCCCCCCCCCCCCCCTCATGTTTTTCCCAGATATCTCCAGAACGGCTGGGAGCAGGCCCATGACATTTTGGAACTTTTCATAGAATTGAACTCCACATTTGGAGTCAAAATTTTGAGTTCTTAACCTGAACACAGGCGGTTCCAGGGCACAGTTTTGGGTGGGTTCGGAGGCGACATTTGGCGATAATACGGAAATGCGATCTTCCACGGTTTCTTCCTAACTGCCTCAAGTATGAAGGAGTTACATCGGTTTACGGTGATTGCAACAAGTGCAAATTAGTTGATGTTAATGAAATATCATAAAAATTGCATGGCAGAGGCGGTTTCAGGGGCTTGAAAAGGGGGGTTTCCAGGGAGTATTCAATGCTTGGCGGGAAGCCAATAGAGCAATGTAAGGGGCATTTATAGCTATCAAGATGTAAAAGATAGCTTCTGCTTCCATTATTTGCATAATTTATTACATATAGAGTTTCAGGGGCGTGTTCAGGAACATGAAAAGGGGGGTGACTGGCATGGTGATGACGATATGCCAGCGATAACGGCGCAATAGACGTTTAGCTTATAATGATATATGCACATATGAGGCCAGAAAAGGGAATAAAGCCATTTTTTGCAGAGGCGCGCTCAGGAATGGAAGAAAGGGGGTCATATTATTGCAAGGAAACTAAGAGGCATGGGCGTACAATTACATAACATACTGCAGTTTTCGGATGAAACACGCACCACAGGCTACTCTACGAACGATTATAAGATAATAGGCGAGTCCAGGTAGGGTAAAAAGGGGGGTAAGCAATGTTAATTGAAGTTGTAAGTGAAGTAGTCAGTGTTGACTAGTTAGTATCATAATAGCGGATAATATACTTATCAAAAGGTCTTGCGCCGCCCCAGTTTGGATCCTGGATACGCCTATGATGAAGTACAACATGCAAAAAGGAACTATCTACGATCAGTAACATATTTATAGTGCTGGGTA
This sequence comes from Chirona hameri, assembly GCA_036785665.1. Classification (NCBI taxonomy): domain Eukaryota; kingdom Metazoa; phylum Arthropoda; class Thecostraca; order Balanomorpha; family Balanidae; genus Chirona; species Chirona hameri. The sequence continues at coordinate 58,351 of JAXIVJ010007399.1, read as the reverse complement.
GCAACTTGTCCCTCTACCTCTAGTCCCATATCTTGATGCTCTTGCCTTTTAATATGACGTGGACGCAGAATAGCTACTGTACTGTGGATGTTGTCTGATTTAATACATATACATATACATATACATATTGTCTGCGGTTAATATTTTTTCCCAATTTTACCCCCCTTTTCACTAACCTGGTACCGCTTATGGCAAAAAATATTATTTATAACTTTTGTCTAATGTCTCAATCACATACCATTTCATTTATCAAAAAGCAACATCAAAAAATGGTTTTATTACGCATATACTTCACCCCCATATTTAGTGACCTGCACACGCCTATGATTTTTGAATTTCCAAACGTCACCGTTGTCGTATCGGCACCGGGGGCACGCATAGCTGTACTGGGAGCGACCCACATATGTGAACCGTGACGTCAGGGGGCGGGCCGCCCTGACCTCACGAGTGACCGCCGGCCGGGTAGAATAAACAGTTCGGAACGAGACACCAGACTGTGAGGCTGACCGCGCGGCTGGAGCTGTGACATTGGCGACGAGGAATCGAGCTCCGCGGTGATGGCCGGGAAGACGCCGGAGTTTGACGCAGAAGTGGAGAGCTTTGGTGCGTACACAAGGCGTCTGAATCAGCATTTTATTGTTAAAGATATCGGTGAAGAACAGGTTCAAAAGAAAAGAGCTATATTGTTGTGTGCTATCGGAGCAAAAACATTTGGTTTGCTGGAAGATCTGATTGCGCCGTCAAACGTAGAAGATAAAAGCTACGATGATTTGGTAACGGTGTTAACAGCGCACTATGAGCCGGAGAAGTCTGAAATTGTAGCCAGATTTAGATTTCATTCCTGTTTCCGGAATGAGGGCGAGACAGTGGGAGCGTTCTTGGCGCGCTTACGTAAGCTGGCCAAGGATTGTCAGTTTAAGCCTGATGTGCTCAACGAAATGCTCCGTGATCGCTTAGTCTGCGGCATCAGGAACGAGCGGCTACAATCACGACTCCTCAGCGAGCCACAATTGACTCGGCAGTCGGCCGAGACATTGGCACTGGCGCACGAGTCGGCGGCAGCGAGTGCAGCCGAGCTCAGTGGTGCTGTAGCTGGCCAACGAGAAGACGCCGCCGCGGTTCAGCGCCTGAGTCATGGCCGGGACCCGTCGCGGCAGCATGACCGACACCGGCCCGCGGCAAGTGGGGGAGGTCGGGGCGGCTGCAGCGGTGGTGCCGCCTGCGCTGACAGCGAGGCTGCTCGTCCGCTGCGGGCTCGAGGAAGAGGCGAGGGGACAGACAGGGCGTCGTCGTGCTACCGCTGTCTGGGACATCATTCCTCGGAGTCGTGCCCGTTCCGCAGCAAGGTGTGCTTCGGCTGCGGCCTCAAGGGTCATGTTCGGGCTGCATGTCGGAAGAGCCAGCAGCATCTGCGACATGTTTCGGCGGAAGAGGACGTGCTGCTGCCGCTGGACGGAGGCGACGGTGACGAGCCGGCGCGGCCGGGTGCCAGCGCAGCCGACAGTGATGGAGTGTACTCCATGTTCACCGTGCGGTCGGGATCAGCTGGCCGGCAGCCGCCGCTGGCGGTGACGGTGTCGCTGGACGGCCGGTCTGTTCAGATGGAACTGGATACCGGTGCCGCACTGACCGTGTGTTCAGACGCCGGGTTCCGCCAGCTGTGGCCCAGTGGTGGCCCTGAGCTGGAGCCCAGCACGGTGAAGCTGAGGACGTACAGCGGCGAGCAGCTCTCCGTCCTGGGGCAGGCGCAGGTGAACGTCGAGTACGGCGTCCGCTGTATGCCGCTGCCGCTGATCGTCGTGGAAGGCAGCGGACCATGGCTGTTCGGCCGCAACTGGCTGCAGCACATCAGACTCGACTGGCCCACCATCTGTCATGTGACGGAGCAGACTCGACTGCAGCCCATCCTGAACCAGTTCCCCGACGTCTTCAAAGAGGAGCTGGGCTGCTATAGGGGTGGCGAGGTCAGCATCGACGTAGACACCGATGTACAACCACGCTTCTTCAAGCCCCGCACGGTTCCACTGGCCTTCCGGGAGCAGGTGGACGCAGAGCTGGACAAGCAGATCCGGGATGGACTCTGGGAGCCAGTACGTCACAGTAAGTGGGCGGCTCCCCTTGTTGTCGTGCCGAAGGCTGGGGGGAAGTTAAGGATCTGTGGCGATTACCGCCTGACTGTGAATAAGGCTGCGAAAGTGGAACAATACCCATTACCTCGTGTAGAGGAGCTGTTCGCTAAGCTGTCTGGCTGTACTATTTTTTCAAAGATTGATTTGAAAAATGCCTACAACCAGCTACTGCTGGACGAGAAATCGCGCGACTACTTAACAGTGAACACGCCAAAAGGGCTGCTGCGGCCGCTTCGACTCAGTTTCGGCTACGCTAGTGCAGTTTCACTGTTCCAGCGTACGTTAGAGATGGTGCTCGCTGACATTCCAGGTGTCGGTGTCTTCTTAGACGATATCGTCGTAGCTGGTGTAGATGAGGGGGCCCACAGTCACACACTGAGACAGGTGCTCCAGAGGCTCTCGGACGCTGGGTTCCGAGTGAATCGGGCTAAGTGCAGCTTCGGGGTGACTAGCCTGACCTATCTTGGCTACAAAATAAGCCGTCGGGGTGTGGAGGCAACTGGTGAGAAAACAGATGCTATCTTAAAGGCTCCCAAGCCTAGAGACGTAAAGGATCTGCGTATGTGGCTGGGCCTCATCAATTATTACGGGAAGTTCCTCAGGAACTTGGCGACTTTCCTATCGCCACTGTATCGGTTGTTGCGGACTGATCAGGTTTGGAAATGGACTGAGGTGGAGGACAGCGCCTTCCGCAGGGCGAAGGAGTTGTTGGTCTCCCCTCCTGTGTTAGCGCACTTCGATCCTGTGTTGCCCGTGGTCCTGGCGTGTGACGCTGGGCCCGTCGGAGTAGGTTGTGTCCTGAGTCAGTTAACGCCACAGGGAGAGCGCCCCATGGCGTTCTATTCGCGCGCGCTGAGTGATACCGAGACACGGTACTCACAGACAGACAAGGAGGCTCTAGCGATAGTGACTGGGGTTAAAAAGTTCCATTATTATTTAGCCGGTCGGTCTTTTACGATACAGTCCGACCACAAGCCGCTACTTGGGCTCATCGGAGAGCAGAAGCCTCTGTCTGTAATGACATCTCCCAGGATGGTCCGCTGGGCATTGATGCTCGGATCATATGATTACCACCTCGAGTATAGACCGGGATCGAAACAAGCGCATTGCGATGCCCGTAGCCGTCTGCCCTCGGCAGAGACCGGCCCCACTAAAGTTCCAATCCCAGCAGAAACCGTTCATATGCTGGAATTCTTTGACTCCTCTCCTGTGAGTGTGGCCCAGATACGGCAATGGACCAATCAGGATCCAGTATTGTCGGCTGTTTACAGGCAGGTGAGAGACGGCTGGTCTGACTCTGATGACAGACTGTGCCCCGACTTTCAGCCGTATAAGTCTCGCATCGGTGAACTCAGTGTGCAGGACGGCTGCATTTTGTGGGGATCACGTGTCGTGATTCCTCCTCAGGGGAGAGCCGCCATGTTACGGCTGCTCCATGAGGGTCATCCCGGTGAATGCCGGTCAAAAATGCTCGCGAGGATGTACTTTTGGTGGCCAAAGTTGGATGATGACATACGGGATCTGGTCCGTTTATGTGAGAAATGTCAGGAGCGGAAAGGAAAGGCTCCCGAGGCACCATTGCACCCCTGGCAGTGGCCTACCAAGCCCTGGCAACGCGTGCATATAGATTACTGCACAGCAAATGGAGGAATGTTTTTGGTGATGGTAGACGCCCATTCTAAATGGATGGACATTTACCCTACTCGATCTTCGGATTCCGCTGTCACTATCGAGAAGTTACGTATGTCGTTCGCCTGTTGGGGTATACCTATGGTGCTAGTTACCGACAATGCCCAGTGTTTCCTTTCGGAGGCATTCAAAACCTTCTGCAAAGTCAACGGGATCAGGCATTTGACAACTCCCTGCCTGTCACCTAAGTCTAATGGCTTAGCTGAGAGGGGTGTACAGACATTTAAAAATGGCTGGTATAAACAGACCTCAGGAACCGTCGAGACCAAAGTGTCCCGGTTCCTTTTCAAATATCGCACCACTCCACATAGTACCACCCAGTGTACACCAGCTGAGTTGTTTTTAAATCGTGTTCCGCGCACACACTTAGATGCCATCATTCCTGACAGACAGGGGCGTGTACAGGAGCGCCAGGAAGCTCAAAAGGCTCATCGTGATCGTAACGCTCGAGAACGTGACATGGTAGCTGGGGATGCCGTATATGTGTCGGCGGTAGATCGCTTGCGGGGTCTGAGTGATTGTCGTTGGGCTCCGGGACGTGTTGTGTGCATTGACGGTGTTATGTTCACGGTACAATTGAGTGATGGGCGCGTTATTGTAAGACACGCGGACCAGGTCCGGCAGCGATATGGTAATGACGCACCACCCCCTGTTGCTAACGAGCCTCTCACTTCCAGTGCGGCCGTGATACCTGTCCGGGATCAGCTGACGTTTGTTCCGCCTGCTGAGGTGGCTCCACCCGCTGAGGCTGCTCCTGCTCCGTCTCCTGCTCGGCAGCGCCCGGCTCCCCTCCCTGCACCTGCGCCGCAGCCCGAGCTGACAGCTGCTGTCCCGATCCCCGGTATGGTCACCACTGTACCGCAACCTGCTGCTTCCCCAAGTGCACCGCGATATAATCTGAGGAACCGCTCAAATCTGCGGCCGCCTGATAGGTATGCCGCACAGTGACCAGTATGTATCACACTATCACATGTATCGCTAGTGCTTGGTTGTAGCCTCGTATGTGTTGTTATTGTGCCTGGTTATTCGGGGTGGAGGGATGTCGTATCGGCACCGGGGGCACGCATAGCTGTGCTGGGAGCGACCTACATATGTGAACCGTGACGTCAGGGGGCGGGCCGCCCTGACCTCACGAGTGACCGCCGGCCGGGTAGAATAAACAGTTCGGAACGAGACACCAGACTGTGAGGCTGACCGCGCGGCTGGAGCTGTGACAACCGTCATATATCAATTTCCAATTCAATCTCTATAGATTCCTATAGGTTGTGTTAAAATCCGTCGATAAACATGAAAGCTATGTTGGATCAAAAATACCACTAAAATTTGTAGTTTTTGCCCCCCTGTTGCCCCCCTATCCCAAATTTATATTTTTTTATTATTTAGAAATGTAGATCGTGTTGAGGGGAACCAAACACCGTTTCATTTTTGAAAATCGGACGGGTAGATCTCGAGATCTCCGGGGGGGGGCGGAATCCGCCCCCCCCCTGTTACAAATAGGGGTAGCCAGGAGCCTGTTACAAATAGGGTTAAAGGGAATCGTTCACCTTTAACATGGGGTTTTGGACTGAGATAGCAAATTTGTAGAGCAGATCTAAAAATGGGTTGTGGTGAAATAATTACCTCCCTACGTTAAGTAATTTCGACACAGGACTAGTGGGCCCGGTTTCATGTCCGCTGTTCCGGGCCACGGTCGGGACATGAACGCTCGCCGCCGGAGGCCGGTACACTTTCTGGCACGTAGTATCTGATCACGACGCCTCGTTAATATCCGCTCAGCCGCCCGGGCGGCGCGGCGGCCCCTTGTCAGAGACTGTGCTTGGCGTCAGGCGGAGTGGGGCGGAGCCAAAACGCCAGCTGCTGTCGTACGATTTCTCGTGAAATGCAAAGAGAAACTTACTTCTTTCTCCACATATCTCAATCAGTTGTCCAAACTAAAGTCATATTCTTAGTTTTGAGCTCAAGATGCACCATATGGTTGAATTTCAGGACAACTTTCAATGTGACTTATTCCCTTTAACCCTATTTGTAACAGGGGGGGGGGGGGCGGATTCCGCGCCCCCCCCCCCCCCCTCATGTTTTTCGCAGATATCTCCAGAACGGCTGGGCGCAGGCCCATGACATTTTGGGACTTTTCATAAAATTGACTACCGCATTTGGAGTCAAAATTTTGAGTTCTTAACCTGAACAGAGGCGGTTCCAGAGCACAGTTTTGGGTGGGTTCGGAGGCGATATTTGGCGATAATACGGAAATGCGATCTTCACGGTTTCTTCCTAACTGCCTTAAAGGAAATAGTTCACCTTCGAAAAAATTTCAGAACACGATTTTATTATATTTTTTAATACAGTTTCTTTTTTTCTTTTCAAAAATGGTCCTACATCGCGCCAATTCAGGACAGAAGGTCGTAAATTATTAATGTTATGGTGTGCGTTATTGGTCTGCGCATGCGCCCTGGTAGTGCTGGCACTCTCAGACGGTACGGTATATCATATATGCGCCGCATTCCTTCGCCAAAAAGTCAAATATCTTCGGCTGGAGAGTCTTTTCAGCCAAGAGAAGTTGCAGATAAGGATTTCTCAACACGGGCTACAAAACTGCTATTTCAGTTCAAAATCCCATGTTAAAGGTGAACTATTTCCTTTAAGTATGAAGGAGTTACATCGGTTTACGGTGATTGCAACAACTGAAAAGTGGTTGATGTTAATGAAATCTTATAAAAAATGCATGGCAGAGGCGGTTTCAGCGGCTTGAAAAAGGGGGGTTTCCAGGAAGTATTCAATGCTTGGCGGGAAGCAAATAGAGCAATGTAAAGGGCATTTATAGTTATCAAGATTTAAAATATAGCTTCTGCTTCCATTATTTGCATAATTTATTGCATATATAGTTTCAGGGGCGTGTTCAGGCACATGGAAAGGGGGGTGACTGGCATGGTGATGACGATATGCCAGAGATAACGGCGCAATAGACGGTTAGCTTATAATGATATATGCACATATAAGGCCAGAAAAAGGAATAAATCTTCTTTTTTTTTGCAGAGGCGCGCTCAGGAATGGAAGAAAGGTGTCATATTATTGCAAGGAAACTATGGGGCATGGGCGTACAATGACATAACATACTGCAGTTTTCGGGTGAAACACGCACCACAGGCTACTCTACGAACGATTATAAGATAATAGGCGAGTCCAGGTAGGGTAAAAGGGGGGTAGCAATGTTAATTGAAGTTGTAAGTGAAATAGTCATTGTCGACTAGTTAGTATCATAATAGCGGATAATATACTTACCAAAAGGTCTTGTGCCGCCCCAGTTTGGATCCGGGATACGCCTATGATGAAGTACAACATGCAAAAAGGAACTATCTACGATCAGTAACATATTTATAGTGCTGGGTAGTAACTTGTCTGCGGTTAATATTTTTTCCCAATTTTACCCCCCTTTTCACTAACCTGGTACCGCCTATGGCAAAAAATATTATTTATAACTGTTTTGTCTAATGTCTCAATCACATACCATTTCATTTATCAAAAAGCAACATCAAAAAATGGTTTTATTACGCATATACTTCACCCCCATATTTAGTGACCTGCACACGCCTATGATTTTTGAATTTCCAAACGTCACCGTCATATATCAATTTCCAATTCAATCTCTATAGATTCCTATTGGTTGTGTTAAAATCCGTCGATAAACATGAAAGCTATGTTGATCAAAAATACCACTAAAATTTGTAGTTTTTGCCCCCCTGTTGCCCCCCTATCCCAAATTTATATTTTTTTTATTATTTAGAAATGTAGATCGTATTGAGGGGAACCAAACACCGTTTCATTTTTGAAAATCGGACGGGTAGATCTCGAGATCTCCGGGGGGGGCGGAATCCCCCCCCCCCTGTTACAAATAGGGGTAGCCAGGAGCCTGTTACAAATAGGGTTAAAGGGAATCGTTCACCTTTAACATGGGGTTTTGGACTGAGATAGCAAATTTGTAGAGCAGATCTAAAAATGGGTTGTGGTGAAATAATTACCTCCCTACGTTAAGTAATTTCGACACAGGACTAGTGGGCCCGGTTTCATGTCCGCTGTTCCGGGCCACGGTCGTGACATGAACGCTCGCCGCCGGAGGCCGGTACACTTTCTGGCACGTAGTATCTGATCACGACGCCTCGTTAATATCCGCTCAGCCGCCCGGGCGGCGCGGCGGCCCCTTGTCAGAGACTGTGCTTGGCGTCAGGCGGAGTGGGGCGGAGCCAGAACGCCAGCTGCTGTCGTACGATTTCTCGTGAAATGCAAAGAGAAACTTACTTCTTTCTCCACATATCTCAATCAGTTGTCCAAACTAAAGTCATATTCGTAGTTTTGAGCTCAAGATGCACCATATGGTTGAATTTCAGGACAACTTTCAATGTGACTTATTCCCTTTAACCCTATTTGTAACAGGGGGGGGGGGCGGATTCCGCGCCCCCCCCCCCCCCCCCCCCTCATGTTTTTCGCAGATATCTCCAGAACAACTGGGCGCAGGCCCATGACATTTTGGGACTTTTCATAAAATTGACTACCGCATTTGGAGTCAAAATTTTGAGTTCTTAACCTGAACAGAGGCGGTTCCAGAGCACAGTTTTGGGTGGGTTCGGAGGCGATATTTGGCGATAATACGGAAATGCGATCTTCACGGTTTCTTCCTAACTGCCTTAAAGGAAATAGTTCACCTTCGAAAAAATTTCAGAACACGATTTTATTATATTTTTTAATACAGTTTCTTTCTTTCTTTTCAAAAATGGTCCTACATCGCGCCAATTCAGGACAGAAGGTCGTAAATTATTAATGTTATGGTGTGCGTTATTGGTCTGCGCATGCGCCCTGGTAGTGCTGGCACTCTCAGACGGTACGGTATATCATATATGCGCCGCATTCCTTCGCCAAAAAGTCAAATATCTTCGGCTGGAGAGTCTTTTCAGCCAAGAGAAGTTGCAGATAAGGATTTCTCAACACGGGCTACAAAACTGCTATTTCAGTTCAAAATCCCATGTTAAAGGTGAACTATTTCCTTTAAGTATGAAAGAGTTACATCGGTTTACGGTGATTGCAACAACTGAAAAGTGGTTGATGTTAATGAAATCTTATAAAAATTGCATGGCAGAGGCGGTTTCAGCGGCTTGAAAAAGGGGGGTTTCCAGGAAGTATTCAATGCTTGGCGGGAAGCAAATAGAGCAATGTAAAGGGCATTTATAGTTAGCAAGATGTAAAATATAGCTTCTGCTTCCATTATTTGCATAATTTATTGCATATATAGTTTCAGGGGCGTGTTCAGGCACATGGAAAGGGGGTGACTGGCATGGTGATGACGATATGCCAGAGATAACGGCGCAATAGACGGTTAGCTTATAATGATATATGCACATATAAGGCCAGAAAAAGGAATAAATCTTCTTTTTTTTGCAGAGGCGCGCTCAGGAAAGGTGTCATATTATTGCAAGGAAACTATGGGGCATGGGCGTACAATGACATAACATACTGCAGTTTTCGGGTGAAACACGCACCACAGGCTACTCTACGAACGATTATAAGATAATAGGCGAGTCCAGGTAGGGTAAAAGGGGGGTAGCAATGTTAATTGAAGTTGTAAGTGAAATAGTCATTGTCGACTAGTTAGTATCATAATAGCGGATAATATACTTACCAAAAGGTCTTGTGCCGCCCCAGTTTGGATCCGGGATACGCCTATGATGAAGTACAACATGCAAAAAGGAACTATATACGATCAGTAACATATTTATAGTGCTGGGTAGTAACTTGTCTGCGGTTAATATTTTTTCCCCAATTTGACCTCCCTTTTTCACTAACCTGGTACCGCCTATGGCAAACAAATATGATTTTTAACTGTTTTGTCTAATTTCACAATCACATACCATTTCATTTATCAAAAAAACAACATCAAAAAAATGGTTTTATTACGCATTTACTTCACCCTCATATTGAGTGCCCTGCACACGCCTATGATTTTTGCATTTTCAAACGACACCATCATATATCAATTTCCAATTCAATCCCCATCGATTCGTATTAGTTGTGTTAAAATCGGTCGATAAACATGAAAGCTATGTTGGATCAAAAATACCACTAAAATTTGTAGTTTTTGCCCCCTGTTGCCCCCCTATCAAATGTGTTTTTATTTTTTTATTATTTAGAAATGTAGATCGTTTTGAGAGGAACCAAACACCGTTTCATTTGTGAAAATCGGACAGGTAAATCTCGAGATCTCCGGGGGGCGGAATCCGCCCCCCCCCCTGTTACAAATAGGGGTAGCCAGGAGCCTGTTACAAATAGGGTTAAAGGAAATAGTTCACCCTCGGAAATTTTTCAGAACACGATTTTATTATATTTTTTAATACAGTTTCTTTTTTTCTTTTCAAAAATAGTCCTACATCGCGCCAATTCAGGACAGGAAGGTCGTAAATTATTAATGTTATTGTGTGCGTTATTGGTCTGCGCATGCTCCATGCAGTGCTGGCACTCTCAGACGGTACGGTATATCATATATGCGCCGCATTCCTTTGCCAAAAAGTCAAATATCTTCGGCTGGAGAGTCTTTTCAGCCAAAAAAAAGTTGCAAATAAGGATTTCTCAACACGAGCTACAAAACTGCTATTTCAGTTCAAAATCCCAAGTTGAAGGTGAACTATTTCCTCTAAGTGTGTGATATCGCACAGTGGTGTTGGGGTATAGTGGCAGACATTACAGGAAATAGTTCACCTTCGGAATTTTTTCAGAACACGATTTTATTATATTTTTAATACAGTTTCTTTTTTTCTTTTTAAAAATGGTCCTGCATCGCGCCAATTCAGGACAGAAGGTTGTAAATTATTGATTTTATGGTGCGCGTTATTGGTCTGCGCATGCTCCATGGGAGTGCTGGCACTTTCAGACGGTACGGTACATCATATATGCGCCGTATTCCTTCGCCAAAAAGTCAGATATCTTCGGCTGGAGAGTCTTTTCAGCCAAGAAAAGTCCAAGATAAGGATTTCTCAACACGGGCTACAAAACTGCTATTTCAGTTAAAAACCCATGTTGAAGGTGAACTATTTCCTTTAACCAGCATGGAGTCGGCGTCATGGAAGACATCGCATGGGTGATTTCCGACCCGTGCCCTGCAAAGCGCCCGCGGCTGCAGCTGGACGGAGCCGGCCTGCCGTTAGCAAGGGCAGGAATCAGCTGGAGAACTCGTCACGGTGATGTACCGACAGGACGGAGCGGGCCTGCCGTTAGCAAGGGCAGGAATCAGCCATGGAGAACTCGTCACGGTGATGTACCGACAGGACGGAGCGGGCCTGCCGTCATAAGAGGGAGGAGTCAGCCATGGAGAACTCGTCACGGTGATGTACCGACAGGACGGAGCGGGCCTGCCGTCATAAGAGGGAGGAGTCAGCCATGGAGAACTCGTCACGGTGATGTACCGACAGGACGGAGCGGGCCTGCCGTTAGCAAGGGCAGGAATCAGCTGGAGAACTCGTCACGGTGATGTACCGACAGGACGGAGCGGGCCTGCCGTCATAAGAGGGAGGAGTCAGCTGGAGAGCTCGTCACGGTGATGTACCGACAGGACGGAGCGGGCCTGCCGTTAGCAAGGGCAGGAATCAGCTGGAGAACTCGTCACGGTGATGTACCGACAGGACGGAGCGGGCCTGCCGTTAGCAAGGGCAGGAATCAGCTGGAGAACTCGTCACGGTGATGTACCGACAGGACGGAGCGGGCCTGCCGTTAGCAAGGGCAGGAATCAGCTGGAGAACTCGTCACAGTGATGTACCGACAGGACGGAGCGGGCCTGCCGTCATAAGAGGGAGGAGTCAGCTGGAGAACTCGTCACGGTGATGTACCGACAGGACGGAGCCGGCCTGCCGTTAGCAAGGGCAGGAATCAGCTGGAGAACTCGTCACGGTGATGTACCGACAGGACGGAGCGGGCCTGCCGTCATAAGAGGGAGGAGTCAGCTGGAGAACTCGTCACGGTGATGTACCGACAGGACGGAGCGGGCCTGCCGTTAGCAAGGGCAGGAATCAGCCATGGAGAACTCGTCACGGGGATGTACCGACAGGACGGAGCGGGCCTGCCGTCATAAGAGGGAGGAGTCAGCCATGGAGAGCTCGTCACGGTGATGTACCGACAATCAGATATGTGCCCAGATACCAGATAACTGATAATTGTGATTTAACTCGAAGGAACTTTAATAAATTGTGTATTGCCTATGATAGGGACCAGGTATTATTTGCCGTTGAAAACTAGGGGTTCACATTTGTTTTAAATATAGTCGATCGGCTTTTGTATTCATGACGTACTTTCAAATTCCTTGAATGATAATTGTTTGTTTTGTTCTGTCAAACAAACATTGCGAAACAGATATTGCACTAAAACCTTGTTACTATAAACATTGTTGATTTATCTTTTTTATACTGATTCGCGGATCAGTTATCATGAAATATGGGGACTGGGCGCATGTTTGATGAAATAATTGGCACATGCTTTATTTATCTGAGCTGCAAACCCTGTAGAGTAGAGTGTAGATTTCTCTCGCTTTTCGCTTTGCTTCCCTCGCTTTTGCCCCACATTGCCCTCGCTACCCTGCGAATCCCGGTTGGTGTAGAAGTATGTAACGTATCCCCATGCCTTATTCATCCGACTTTTCGTCTGCCATTGGACAAATAGTAGACACACACACACACACACACACACACACACACACACACACACACACACACACACACACACACACACACACACACGCACACGCACACGCACACGCACACGCACACGCACACGCACACGCACACGCACACGCACACGCACACGCACACAGGGGGAGGCACTTTCCCCATCCCCGTGGCACCGCCTATGCCCAGTTATTCGGGATTTCTGGTTGGTAACACAGACGATTCCTCAGCTCTGCGTTTCCGGCGGCGCCAGACGGTCGCCTGAACACGTAAGTGCCGGCCGCCGCAGCTCAGCCGCTGTCTGGGCGGGGCGGGGCCGGGCTGCGGGGAGGGGAGGGCGCCGGCGGCGGCGGCGGCGGCACAGCGGCCTTGAGCCAACGAGCCGACGCGTGGGATGGCGGTGCCGACGAGGCCAGTCGTGCTCTGCTGATAACAGCGTCTGCGGGGCGTTCGTACGTTCGTACGGCGTTCGTTCGTCGGTTCGTTCTTCGGGGAGAGGTTTCCGAGTTGGTGGCAGTTAGTGTGGTGCGTTTGGACTGGAGAGTCGGCGGGATTCGGGAGGAATTAGAGGTGAGTTTGTGCCTGGCAGTATGAGTTTTTGCGGCGCTGGTGGGCGCAGCCCCCACCAGTAATAGTTGGCAGCACTCGGGCGTTTGGGCGTTAAAAACCTACTACATCATAGGGTTCCCATGTTAAATCGATGATTTTCAGACGAAGCTGGCTCGTAAGCTATGTTACATATTTTAAATCCGACTTCTGCAACAGATAGCTACAAGCCTTAGCTACAAAGTTTATATTTATCATTTTTCGATATTCTGGTCGTAAAGGGGTTAAATGGGCTTAGGGGTTAAAAAATGTCGGAACGACCGCTGAGCGCTTTCAAATGCTACTACAGTACTGAAATATACACTACTTCGACTACTACTTCGTAGTATAATTTAATACGATCGCTTCCAAATGATACTACATGTACTCCAAATACACTACTTTGACTACTACTTCGTATATTTGCCGGCATTTAATTCACTAAATAAAGATGTAATCTATGGAAATCGAAGTTATTGATAGCAAACAATACCTTTCATTTATAATAGACAAAACAATTACGATACAAATTATATCTTGTCTAATTCATTTGGGCGTTATATTCCTTGCTGTTCTACCCGTTGTTCTATTACCCTGGGTGGGCGCGGCACGCTGCCGGCGCAGCGGCGGAGTCAGGCACGCCGACAGCGGCGGAGTCAGGCACGCCGACAGGGGCGGCGGTGTGTCGGGGAGGGGCTGGCACCCGTACTAACGTCTTCGTCTGAAATGTTACCAACTGAACTATCGCTATTGGTGTTCGGGAAATCAGGACTGTAGCTCAGCTCAGCCTGTTCTGGCGGCCAGACTACGTATTGTGCAAGCAACCCGGCGGGGAATCACCAGCCTGCACGGAACAGGGCCTGTCATTGGAAACGTCCTAGATTTCACCACACGGAACAGGGCCTGTCATTGGAAACGTCCTAGATTTCACCATGTCTCTTTATATCCAAATTAGTGTGTATAAATGCAGTGCTGGAGACTTGGGTAGTCAAGTATCTGATAGAGTTGTGCAGTTGGTGAAAGGTGAAATCCAGGGTAGGTTAGGGTGTCATCTTTGGCCTGCCTCGCCTGCCTCTTCCATGGGAGCGTGCGGGCGTGCGTCCGTGCTTGTCCCAGGGTTGGCTCCGGCCAGTCGGCGCCACGAATCAATAGAAGGTGACGACATGAGGTGCGTAGTCCCGGCCGGAGCTAGGTCAAGCAAACGTATGCGTTTGCTTGTTTGGGTATGCAATATTTGTTTCTGAGCAACAAATAGGCCATAGCTCGGCGTTATCTTTATCTTTGAACTTCGAAGCCTTCTGCCCACCATCATCGGTTCGCTAATCGCTATAATTTTCTCCCCGTATCATCTGGTCTATTTACCTCTACTACTCGTCATTTGCAGCACTTCATTGGTATTGCTGCTATCGCAAACCCTGATAGCTTATCTTGCGAGTGGTCAGTGGATCTATCGTTCTGTAAATGTGTGGGTGTGGGTTATTCCTGATTTGAATCTGATTTTATCGTATGCTTTTGCGTAAGCTCGAGTGTTTGTGTAGGCGTGAGTTTTTCTGTTTGCATGCTTGTCCGTTGCACCCCCTCTTTTTATTTTCTTATGTTTGCCTTATTCTGTTGAAATATAATCGTTTTTGCCACGCATGATCGATGACGTGGATTACATTAAATACAGTTGTATTTCTACTGTTAATATGGCGCCAGCGACACTAATAGTCGAGACTGCCCAGCTGACTGTCCAACGCGTCGTTAAAATCATCAAACCATGTTAGGTACTAACGTGCGACAGTTAATAGGTTTACAAGCTCAGAACCTATCTGATATAGGATAATCTGCCCTAGCGTGCCACCTTAGCTCAGCTCGTCTGTCACTTAACTCAAAATTAACGTTACAAACTTACCGACATCAGACGTGCCTCATCAGACGATAAACC
Organism: Chirona hameri; assembly: GCA_036785665.1. NCBI lineage: Eukaryota > Metazoa > Arthropoda > Thecostraca > Balanomorpha > Balanidae > Chirona > Chirona hameri. Next base: position 43,325 of record JAXIVJ010007399.1, on the reverse strand, counting down.
TGTCCCTATCGGTAATATGAGTCCGTTTGACGAGGTGCAATGCGAAACGAGCAAATGAAGAGAAATGTCGAATGCCAGCTCTTTGAGTTTTGTGTAGCATCACTCGACATGATTCCAATGTTGTTTATGTTTTTCCTGTCTTTTACTATGGATGTTTCCTTGATCGTGTGTGTACAATACATTGCCATGCTGTCAGTTGTCAGTAGCAATCAACCGCTGACAAGATCGTTTTATTTGCAGACAACTGCCGCAACAATTATCAAGATCTGCTCACTTTGAAGCGGACGTCCTCCTGATCAGCTTTCGCAGCATCACACAGACTACGGACTGCAATACGGGCCACATCGGCATCCGATCCGAACGTCGGATATCTGGAACTAGCGAGGGCGAAGTGCAACTGACATCAATACGTCCATCTGCCTCTTCCACCTCCCCTTCAGCATCATCGCAATATATCACTCACATCCTATATTGTCTTCATTGGCAGTTGTTGTTACATCGGACAGCTCTATATTGACACAAATTTAGGTCACACGTCGAGTGTCGTTTACAAAGTGTGCCACATATTGACTTTGTGGTTTGTGATTCCCATTACCTAGTGATCTTCCAGAGTAGTTTACGTTCAGTAAAATTCATAGTTTAGTTCAATTCAGTTCAGCCCAGCACGCTCTTTGCACAGGAAGAGTCGTTTAGGATAAACCATGGCTCATCCGAATGCCGGTGGCTATCCTCAGCCTGGTTACGGTCCCTCCCCCGGCCAATACCCAGCTGGTCAGGGGGGCTACCCGTACCCACCACAGCAGGGTCAGTACCCACCTCAACAAGGTCAGTACCCACCTCAACAAGGTCAGTATCCTCCACAACAAGGACCATATCCTCCCCAACAAGGACCATATCCTCCCCAACAAGGACTATACCCACCTCAGCAAGGACCATACCCACCTCAGCAAGGGCCTTACCCTCCCCAGTCCGGTCAGTACCCTCTCCAGCAGGGCGCTCCGCCTCCAGAGGCTGCTCCTCCGATGGGTTTCCTGAAGCCAGAGACGGCGGCGAAGCTGCAGGGCCGCGCGACTCCGACCGTGGACGAGGAGCTGGCGGAGGAGGGCACGACGGACCCCACGCCCACAGCGCCGCCTATCGACTCGATGGCCAAACTGCCCGGTTATGAGGGACTGGACTTCACCGGAGGTGAGTCGCGGCGGCGGTTTGGTGGAGGCAGGTGGAGAGCAGGGAGAGGGAGGCGGAAAGAAGGGAGAGGGAGGCAGAGAGAAGGGAGAGGGAGGCAGATAGAAGGGAGAGGGAGGCAGATAGAAGGGAGAGGGAGGCAGATATAAGGGAGAGGGAGGCAGATAAAAGGGAAAGGGAGGCAGATAGAAGGGAGAGGGAGGCAGAGATAAGGGAGAGGGAGGCAGAGAGAAGGGAGAGGGAGGCAGAGAGAAGGGAGAGGGAGAAGGAGAAAAGGGAGAGGGAGGCAGAGAGAAGGGAGAGGGAGGCAGAGAGAAGGGAGAGGGAGGCGGAGAGAAGGGAGAGGGAGGCGGAGAGAAGGGAGAGAGGCGGAGATGAGGGAGAGGGAGGCGGAGATGAGGGAGAGGGAGGCGGAGAGAGGGGAGAGAGGCGGAGATGAGGGAGAGGGAGGCGGAGAGAAGGGAGAGGGAGGCATAGAGAAGGGAGAGGGAGGCGGAGAGAAGGGAGAGAGACGGAGATGAGGGAGAGGGAGGCGGAGAGAAGGGAGAGGGAGGTGGATAGAAGGGAGAGGAAGGGAGAGGAAGGGAGAGGAAGGGAGAGGAAGGGAGAGGAAGGGAGAGGAAGGGAGAGGAAGGGAGAGGAAGGGAGAGGAAGGGAGAGGAAGGGAGAGGAAGGGAGAGGGAGGCAGAGAGAAGGGAGAGGGAGGCGGATATAAGGGAGAGAGGCGGAGAGAAGGGAGAGAAGCGGAGAGAAGGGAGAGGGGAGAGCAGGGTTGTGTGTGTGAGTAGAGGAAAGAATAAGGCGTGTTGAAGATGATGGTGATGCCTTGGAGGCAAAGATCGAAAACATTGAAATAGGTATCACTTTTTACGTTGTTGATTTATTGTAGGCATGTGTCTTTGGCAGCTTCTTTCAAGTGACCCCTCGTGTCCGTCTGACTTCACCTCTCGCTTCCTGATACCACCCTGCCATCTGCCCCTCAGGCGGTGCTCCCCCTCCGCCGCCGGCCGCGCTGCCGCCCCCTCCGGAGAACTACGGCCATGTGGCGGTGCAGCATGAGGTGCCCAGCGAGGAGCGCATCAGGGAGATCGTGGCCGGCTACGTGGCAGAACACTGCTGCTACGGGAAGGGGCCCATCTCAAATATGAAGATCGTGGCGGTGACGCCCACTCCGGCGCTGAAGGTGAGAGGCAGGTCAGGGGGGCTGGACAGGGTCGGTGAGTGAGAGGTGTCTGGTGAAGGGGTCGCCAGGGACAGAGAGGGGCAGTGGGTGACAAGGTAAGGTGCGAGGCAGGTCAGGGGGGCTGGACAGGGGCGGTGAGTGAGAGGTGTCTGGTGAAGGGGTCGCCAGGGACAGAGAGGGGCAGTGGGTGACAAGGTAAGGTGCGAGGCAGGCCATGAGAGCTGAACATGGGGCGGCAAGTGAAGGATGCTACGAGCGACGGATAGGGGGCAGTGCTGCGCTGGTGACCAGTGATACAATTCGTATGATTGTGTTTTGTGGTGTTTCGGTTGACAGTTTGGTATGGCATCCTTGAATGAGACTGTGTGCCAATTGCCATACACAGGAAAAGCTGACACCGTCAGACCGTCTAAACGTGAACTGCCGACCCCGTTTGCCCCCCGTCTGACGCTGTCTGTCAGACGTCAGGGGAGGTCAGACTCTGCCCTCCCGTGTGGCCCCGTCCGAGCTTCTGTGTGACCCCATCTGACCTCCCGTATGACCCCACCTGACCGTCATGTGCCCGGGAGCACACCCCAGAAACTGGCTCCATCTGACCGGTGCTGCCATCTGTCGGGCATCACGCAGGACGCCGGAGTGGTCGCATAGTCCGCCCTCGTCTGTACCCCGTGTGACCTGTGCGGCCCGTCTGACCTCACCCCACCCGTCTGTGTCCGGCAGTATACCCTGGAGTCTGACTCCCATCTTACCTCAGTCTGACCCCCATCGGACCCCCATCTGACCCCCATCTGACCCCCATCTGACCCCCATCTGACCTCCATCTGACCTCCATCTGACCCCATCTGACCTCCATCTGACCTCAGTCTAACCCCCATCTGACCCCCATCTGACCCCCATCTGACCCCCATCTGACCCCATCTGACCCCATCTGACCCCCATCTGACCTCCATCTGACTTCAGTCTGACTCCCATCTGACTTCAGTCCGACTCCCATCTGACCCCCATCTGACCTCCATCTGACCCCATCTGACCCCCATCTGACCTCCATCTGGCCTCCATCTGGCCTCAGTCTGACCCCCTATCTGACTCCCATCTGACCCCATCTGACCCCATCTGACTCCCATCTGACCTCCATCTGACCTCAGTCTGACCTCAGTCTGACCCCCATCTGACCCCCATATGACCCCCATCTGACCCCTTCTGACCCCCATCTGACCCCCATCTGACCCCCATTTGACCCCCATCTGACCCCCATCTGACCCCCATCTGACCCCCATCTGACCCCATCTGACCCCATCTGACCTTCATCTGACCTCCATCTGACCTTAGTCTGACCCCCATCTGAGGGGGTCTGACCCCATCTGACCCCATCTGACCCCATCTGACCCCATCTGACCTCCATCTGACCTCAGTCTGACCCCCATCTAACCCCCATCTGACCTCAGTCTGACCCTCAGCTGACCTCAGTCTGAATGCTATTCACTTCACTCAATTCAGCGTTACGACGAACCGAAGACGATGACGATGGCCACCGATGTGACGCCGCAAAGCGGCATGAAAAGTTAAATTTTGTTCGTGGAAAACGAAATTTTAATATTGGAACCAGACCGTGATTGGAGCTAAGCCCCAGGTAACACCTTTTCCTGGTTGCACTGCTCGGTATGATGAAAAGTATTTAAATTAATGTAGTTTGTCATATACATTAGCTTCGGATAGTAAAACACCATAGCCGGTGACAGTCAGCGCTCAATAATACATATGATAATAATTACTGTTTACATATGTAACTGTAAAGGCGGCCGCACACTGGGCCATTCGGCACGCGGAGGCCGCGATATCGCTGCGACTTTCCGTGCATCTGCAGCGACTTTCCGCGTCTGCGTCAGCCGAAACGATGAAACACGCAAACATGCGCCGATTGTCCGCTGGCGGAATGGCGGGAAAAGTTGGTCCGTACGAGCTTTTCCCGCGACTGAACGACGCGGAACCGCTGACAACACAAACGTATCAGGCTAACAGTGGCGAATCTATGCAAGATAGAGGTTACACATTTTGCACAGCATGTTTTTGCCGCTGTTAAATTTATTATGTAAGAGTGTCTTGGTTCTAAACTTACACCTTCATCGAAAAATGACTATAATTAAGTTACCTTGGGACAGGATGCGACATGCTGTAGGTCGGCGGGGCGGAATCTCGCGAGCAGACAGCGCCGAATCCGCCGGAACAAGGATGACATTCCGCGGTGTCGCCGCGATTTTCCGAGGCGGAATTTCGCAGTGATATCGGCCACCGAATGCGCTGTTTGGGGCCGCCTTTACTCTGACTACCTGGAGTGTGCTTACTGTTTTGGAATGGAAAAAATATTATTCTTACAGAAGAAGCTATTGGTTTGATTGTTGGATACGATAAAATGCACAGTGGAGCCCTTTTAGTTGAATTTTCACTTATATTTTTTTCTTCCTTTTTTTTCTTCTCGATATCGACAAGACGATCGCCACTATAAACAGAGGCAAAAAGATGTGTAAAACAGCGCACCAAAGACAATGAAATTACGGTCACATCATGGATAGACATCACATCATTACGGTCACATCATGGATAGACATCACATCATTACGGTCACATCAAAGATAGGGACACAAGTTTTGCACAGCATGTTCTTGCCACTGTGAACTTTATTATGTGCAAATTTCGAAGCTCTAAATTGATATCTTCGTCGGAAAATGGCGGCAAATAGCTATCAAGCGTTGCTAGAAGGGGACAGACGGTACTGTTCGGCTGCTGCTATCAGAGCGCACTAGCTGTGTTGTCGAATTGCTATTGGCCGGCGCTAACGATATGCTAGTAAATGTGGATCCATATTTCGATATTAGCAATGCTTCTAGTAGCCGTTTTACGAAGGATTTTGCGTTTGGGGCGATTGGGGCAATTGTGGCTTTTTGGGTAAATGGGGGAGGGGCAGTGTTAACCCGCGCGGCGCTGGGGGGTAAATTTTACCCCCCCTCCCGGATTTTCTCCATAACTTGAAAACTATGACAGATATCGAAGTAAAACTTGCGGTACCTTATAGTGCATCAATTATACATCTTGTGTTACAATTTTGTTGAAATTCGTGAGAATTTTGAGGAAATAATGACGTTTTAGTGACGTCATGTCATGTAATTTTTGGTGAAAAAACGTGAAATGTTTGAAAATTCGTAGAAAATAGCGTGTTGATGCAAATCGCAAATAAAAGGCGTCAAAAGAAAAGAAATAACATTGTCTTTAACATGGCTATCTCAGATGTTCAAAAAAATTGGTTTTTGACCCCCAAAAATGCAAAAAAAAAAAAATGGGAAGAATTTCCGCAAAAGTTTTTTGTTTGAAGATTTTCAAAAAACCGGAAGATATATTAGAGAGCCGAGTATGAACGATGTTCAAACCAAATTTCAAAGCAATTTCTTTATTTTTGACTGACTTATGGCTCTCTAAGAATAAGTAACTCATGACGTCATTTTTTAAAATTGCGTTTTTTGGCTTTTACTGACCTTATACAGATAAATAAATGCCACCGCTGTATTTCGAAGACAAAACTAGTCTAGAAACATGCAATGTTGATTTAGATTAATCAATTTCAAATCTTGACCTTATTGTGACCTGACCTTGACCTGAGGGCGATTATATGGTGTCAGACTGTGAAAATGGCTGCTTCTATCGAATTTTACGTGTAAAATAACCCATACAACATGTGTCGCATGGCTTTCGTAGACCTGTGACCTTTTGTGACCTGACCTTGACTTTGACCTTTGCTTAAAATTTCACTTTTTCTTATGCGGGAGATGCGTTATACATTTGGGAGCACTTTGTGAGATAATAGTTGCAATACAAGGCTTTGGATGAAAAATATAGCCCAAAAACCCAAGTACTTAAATTTTGACACTTGACCTGACCGTGACCTGACATGTGACCTTATGTTAATAATTTCGGGCATGCGTTAGATTCTTCTCACTGAGAGCTTTCGATCGCCGCCTTGCGCGTCTCGCTGCGGTTATTGGTTCGGAAGATACGAGGGGGGGGGGTAAAGTTTACCCCCCAGCACCGCACGTTCGGATGGGGACCCCAGCGCCGCGCGGGTTAAGAGCTATGGCCACGAGACACGGTGTTTGGTCAAAATTCCAAAACTCCAAAACTCCAAAACTCCAAAACTCCAAAATCTTCCAAATTCACAAATTCAAATACAAAATCCCCAATTCAAAAATGTCAAAATTCCAAAAATAAAAAAGTCAAAAACCCAAACCCATAAAAATGTACAACCAACCTTGGGACCGGCATTGCCCCCGCGCATATCCGAATAACCTAAGATTTTTTGTATCCCCAAATCCGAATAACCGAAGGTTGGTTGTATCCGAAGGTTGGTTGCACCATTGGAATAACAATATTCGGAATTTTGAAATTTTGAAATTTTGAAATTTTGGAATTTTGGAATTTTGGGAATTTGGAGTCTTGGAGTTTTGGAGTTTTGGAGTTTTGGAGTTTTGGAGTTTTGGAGTTTTGGAGTTTTGGAGTTTTGGAGTTTTGGAGTTTTTGAGTTTTTGAGTTTTTGACCAAACACCGTGTCACGTGGCCATAGCTCTTAACACTGCCCCCCCCCCACATTTACCCAAAACGTCCCAATCGCCCCAATCGCCCCAAACGCCCCAAACGCCCCAAACGCCCCAAACGCCCCAATCGCCCCAAACACAAAATCCTTCGTGAAAACGGCTAGTAAGCCTTCTGGAGTCTACCCGATAATTTTGGGATTCCATCACGTTCCTTTAGTCTTTGGAATATATCAGCAACTTGGGTGAATCTGGATAAATGAAGTAATGGTTCAATTCAGAAAATTATGTTCTATCTAGACCAGTGTCAATAACCCCACATAAGCGATGTGAGTAGGCACACTCCCTTGAACAAACCACCGGTAACAGTGCAAATGGTTTGAAAGCTGTAAGAGGCAGAACGACTTTTCCGCGCATAAATGGTTCCTGTGCATCTGGAGGAGCCTGTGGGAGATGGCTTCGGGAGATGGTCCTGGCCTGGTCCCCACTATTACCTCTTTGGTCTAACAAGTTGGCACTGGCGGATCCAGGCTCTCTCCGTGGGGAGGGGGATCTTTTTGTGGAAAAAAGGTACCACATATTTTTTTTCTCCGCTGATTTGGGCCGGTCGCCTTATTTTGGTATTCCAGCTTAAGCAATTCACTTCAAATTCACAAAAATGTACTTTGTGGGTTTTTTCCGAAAAAATGTATCTATTTTTTGTTGTTGTTCAAAAACAAAACAAAATCGCAAATCCGAGATTGCCATTTTGAAGAGAATGTCATTTTCTTTCTTTTGACGTTTTTATTTGCAATTTGCTTTAAAACTTTATTTTCTACGATTGTTCAAGCATTTATCGTTTTTCCACCCAAAATGGCATGACAGGGCGTCATTCAAACGTCATTATTTCCCCAAATACTACATCAATGTAATTGGAATTGAGTGAAAACACACAGAAGTGATGCAGGATAAGGTTCGGGACGTTTGACGTTGATATCTATCATAGTTTTCAAGTTATTGAGAAAATCCGGGAGGGGGCTGATTCTGCCCCCACCCCAGCGGGCGCGGGTAAGTGTCACCGGGGCTGCATGAATTGCATCAGTGATCAGGTGCGCTGTTTTGTCTATCATTGAAAGAAAGGGATACATACCAACTTCAAATTCAATCACTCGAGAGAAGAACAAAATCCGTTTCATGAAGTTTTCTCCTAAGCTCATTGTTTTTCACGTTCAGTGCAGGGAACGCGCGGGGGGGGGGGACATTCTTGTATTGAATGCCCGTCTCAGATCCCTGTGGTGGGGGAGGGGTCATTTGCCCCTGATGCCCCCTGGATCCGCCAGTGCCAGCAATTACCGCCAATGAGACCTCTGCCAGACACTTACCTAATGGAATTCATTTTCCCATTTTCCATATTTGTATAAACAATTGCGAAAGTTGTGTCATGCCGCGAAGCGGCGCGAAATTTGACGGGTTTTGACTCTGGATAGCTGGATTTTGACTGCTGCAAAGACAATTTTTACGATTCTACTATAAATTGGGAACGCGCAGGGGGGGGGGGGGGGGGGGGCATACTTGTATTGAATGACCCCCAGATTCTTGCGTGGGGGGGGGGGGGGGGAATTTGCCCCTGATGAACCCCCCCCCCCCCCCACTCTGGAGCCGTCAGTGTAAGTTGGGCACCGCTGGAGCAGCTTTTAGATGCCGATGTCCGCATCTTTGCGGTCGCATCGCCTTTTTAGGAACTCGGCTGTCTAGCTAAACACATGTAGCGCGCTTGAAAGTTTACATTTTATGAAGGGAGTGGGCCCTGGATCCAGCAATTAGGTACCGACTACCGACAACGAGAGCCTCTGCCAAACATTTAATGGAAGTCATTTTCCTATTTTCCAAATTTGTATAAGCAATGGCGAAACTTGTGTCATGCAGCGAAGCGGCGCGAACTTTTCCAGTTTTTGTATTGTGGATAGCTGGATTATGACTGCTGCAAAGGCAATTTTTACTATTACGATTCATCGAGCAAAGGGGGCGCCAAAAGATACATTGCCCCCCTTTGAATGCCAAGGGGGGCGGGGGCATGGCCCCCCTTGGCCCCCCCTGCGGCCGCCAGTGCCGGGCCGTATGCCCACGTGTGACCCCGTGTGACCCCGTGTGACCCCGTGTGACCTGTGTGCCCGGCAGTACAATCTGGAGTCTATGACGGAGATGTGGAGTATGACCCCGTGTGACCCCGTGTGCCCCCGTGTGACCTGTGTAACCTGTGTGCCCGGCAGTACACGCTGGAGTATATGACGGAGATGTGGAGTATGACCCCTTGTGACCCCGTGTGACCTATGTTACCTGTGTGCCCGGCAGTACAATCTGGAGTCTATGACGGATAAGTGGAGTATGACCCCGTGTGACCCCGTGTGGCCCCTTGTGACCCCGTGTGACCTGTGTTCCCGGCAATACAATCTGGAGTCTATAACGGAGATGTGGAGTATGACCCCGTGTGACCCCGTGTGACCTGTTTGACCTGTGTGACCTGTGTTCCCGGCAGTGCAATCTGCTAGAGTATATGACGGAGATGTGGAGTATGACCCCGTGTGACCACGTGTGACCCCGTGTGACCCCGTGTGACCTCGTGTGACCCCGTGTGACCCCGTGTGACCTGTGTGACATGTGTGACCTGTGTTCCCGGCAGTACAAACTGGGGTCTATGACGGTGATGTGGAGTAGGACCCCGTGTGACCCCGTGTGACCCCGTGTGACCCCGTGTGACCCCGTGTGACCTGTGTGACCTGTGTTCCCGGCAGTACCATCTGGAGTCTATGACGGTGATGTGGAGTATGACCCCGTGTGACCCCGTGTGACCCCGTGTGACCCCGTGTGACCCCGTGTGACCCCGTGTGACCTGTGTGACCTGTGTGACCTGTGTGCCCGGCAGTACAATCTGGAGTCTATGACGGAGATGCGCATTACGCGGTGGCAGTTTGTGCCGTGGCGTAGTGAGCCGGTGCCGCCGCCTACCGGGCCGCCGCCCAGCGCCTGGGACGTGCTGGTCACCCTCCAGCCCGGACAGTGGTTCCAGGTACGGTACCCTCCCCGGATCGGACAGGGGTTCTCTGGTTATCAGTGGCCCTCTGGACTCTGGAGTCCGGAGGGCTCTGGAGTCCCCTCTGGACTCTGGACTCCGGAGTAACGTGTGACCTTGGTCCGGTCGATTATAATCATTGATTCTCCGGTGTAACGTAATGCATGGCCTCCGTTGGATCTCGAGTCTGGTTAGTCAACTTCAGAAATGAATCTGTCACTCAGAAATGGTCGATGCACATAATTTGTGAGTTTTTTCACAAGTTAACCCGGCATTGACTGGGGTCTCAACGGAACGCCATTGACCAGGGGGTGGGGGGAAGGGGGGGGGGCGTTTAAACGCCCCCTGGTTATCTTCCGAACCAATGATCGCAGCGAGACGCACAAGGCGGCAATCGAAAGCTTTCAACGAGATATATCTAAATCATACTCAAAAATGTCAAAGTGAGGTCACATGTCAGGTCACGGTCAGGTCAAAGGTCAAAATAGACGTATTTGAGCTTATGGGCCATATTTTCCATGCAAAGCCTTCGATTACGACCATGATCACCCAAAGTGCTGCCAAAGGTATGATACACATCCCGATGACCTAAAGTGAAATTGTTGGCCAATGCCAAGGTCACTATGCTTACAATATCTACGAAAGTCATGCAACACATGTATTATGAGTTATTTTCCACGTATAATTCGATAGTGATGACATTTTACCACCTGACTTCATTTACGTGAAGTTAATGTCAAGTTCAGGTCAAGTTCAGGTCACTGAAGGTCACAAATTTTAATTGATAAATTTAAATAAAAAAACATGTTTCTAAACCAGTTTTGTCTCCGAAATACGGTGGTCCAATTTGTTTGTATCTGTATCTGGTCAAAAAAGGAACACAACATTTTGAAATATGACGTCGTGATTTACCCATACTTTAGATACCATACGCCAGACAAAAATGGTGATATCAATCTGAAATTTTGTATGGTAGTTTCCCATATGTGGTTATCTGACATATATTCCGTTTTTTTAATTAAAATATCTTTGACAAATTCGACTTTGTGGGCATTTTCCATCCAAAAAAAGTTGTTGGAATTTTGGGGGGTGAAAACCCAAAATTTCCCAATTCCGAGATAGCCAGTTTGTAGCCTTTGCAATTTGCTATCCTTTGCCGTTTTTTGATTGCATTTTGCTTTAAATATGGCATTTCTACGGCATGCATTTTTTTTGCTGATTTTGGTGTAAAACTCGTGTGTAGCGACGTTACTAAATTCGATAAACTCGAATATTTTTCGACGAAATTGCTTTTTTTCACAGAAGACGTAAACGTGATTTATAGGAAGGTACCCGAAGTTTCACGCTGATAGCGCTATTCGTTTTTGAGTTATGACGAAAATTCATCAAGGGGGGGGGGCGGTGTTACCCCCCCCCCCCCCCCCCTCCCCCCCCCCCCCCCCCCCACACCCACCCACCCCACCCCACCCCCAACAGTCAATGGCGGGTTAAGATGGATACAGGACATATGTTAGGATTCGTGCTATCCCTCCATGACTACGTTATATAGTCAGACTGGTTATTGATTCAACTTTTTTTTGGAACGATGCAATCATGATTCATTTTGGAATCGGAATGGCTCAATCACCGTTAGATTCACTGATAGTTTTTTTTTAGAATTCATTCTTTCCGATTTAAAGAATCAAAACACATATTTTAATCGATTCACGTTTGATTCAACATTTAAATATATGTGGCGAATTTATGTCAGATCAATAAAAATGAAAACATGCCTATACATAATTATTAAAAGATTATTACATAACTACTATTTCAGTATAAATGAATGTAGCCACTGGGACTGCATGCATTTGCACAATTTACCAGTGTACTTAAATTGTTAAGAGTCGTTAAATCTTTTGATTCAATCAGCCTTGATTTGATGCGGGTTTTGATTCAATCACGATTCATGAATCAAAAGATCTGGTGGTGAATCAATTATCTTTTGATTCAAGGAATTTTGATTAAACGATTCCAATCGCTCGAATCAGTGTCGAATCAATAACCAGTCTGTATATAGTTTGTATATGTATGTCACGTGATCTATATACCTCTTTAATGCCGTTTTTCACCAAAGTATGCAGTTACAGCATGCACTCTTATCAGTAACCCATTGTATAAAATCAGAGGTGCCCGTCAACATGTGCTGCCTCTTCTCAGCCCGTTAGCAGCGCTATGTCTGCCTTCAGAACCTCTATTCGGTGTTAACATTGGTGTCATGTTGTACCGACAGAACCTGAACACGGTGACGGAGGTGCCCAACACGCAGACGGTGCGCGTGTGTCACGACTGCAAGGGTCACCATGAGACCCGCTGTACGCGCTGTCACGGCAGAGGATTTGTGAGTCACCGCTCTCTGCCGTACTGTGTCACTCTGTCAGCCACCATACAGCCTGTCGAGTATCGTTACCCACCTCCATTATGTGTCCACCCTGTCAGCCACCATACGCCCTGTCGAGTATCGCTACCCACCTCTATTCTGTGTCCACCCTGTCAGCCACCATACGGCCTATCAAGTATCGCTACCCACCTCTATTCTGTGTCCACCCTGTCAGGCACCATACGGCCTGTCGAGTATCGATACCCACCTCTATTATGTGTCCACCCGGGTGAATTATGTGTCCACCCGGGGAAAGAACTTTTGAGTACTACACTTACGGGTGGTAAGTGTAGTACTCAAGAGTTCTTGTTTTGGGCACGAGCTTTAGAGCCCTATGGATTCTAAATATTTATCTGTGTGTATACACACAGATAAATATTTATAATCCATAGAGTTCTAAAGCTCGTGCCCAAAACAAGAACTCTGAGTACTACACTTACCACCCGTAAAGTACTTAGTCTGATTTTGGGGTACTTCGTTTACATCTCGGGTACTAAGATAAGTGTACTGTTATTCCGCCTGGGTACTTGGCCAAGTATGATAATGGTCACCCCCTATGTGTACTTCGTCTAGTATCCAAGCCCACTTAGAAGCCTTTGTATACTAGAAGTTTTAGTACCCTATAGGTGCGCGTGCCAAAAATGAGAGCTCCTGGGGTACTTACATTGAAAAGTATTTCAGGTAGTACCAAACATATTCGATAAAGGTACTTCGGGAAGTTTGAGAAGACAAAATCCGGTATTTTCACTTTAAAAGTAAAAACATGCGAGTTTAAAAGCACTCACGGCACGTGATTGAACTAAATGGGTGCGACAATGGAAAGGTTACACAATGCAGATATTATGCAATTTCGCACTGATCATGTTGGACCTAAAAATAAAACTACTCCAGATGAAACAGGATTGCGCTTATGATATATACTCATCGTGAAATGAAAAATAAACAGTCACTAAATGACATGAATTTCAAATTAGACGTCCACGACTGATTCGAATGCCTGAACCGGTCCGATGTCCGAGTAGCAATGCGTTCGTTGAGGCATTTCGCATATCTTCAGTAAAAACACAACTTTACATTGATAATATATTATAAAAAAGTCCCAAAATTTGCAACAAACATATTGGGAAGCAGAAACCTAAGCCATACAAAGTGTACCTTAATGTCGTCGACAGCGTCTCGATTTTCCCCGTGCTACGAATCCCTGCCTCCTGGCGGGCAGCGTCTCAGGATCGTTTCTCGTTGTACGGTAGAGATGTCCGCAACCGCAAACCGGAGTTTATTGTTTAATCGTTGAATTGATGATCACAACACATCAAAATGTCTTCATAAACGATATTCAAACGTTTCTGATATGCTTGCATAATTCCACCATGCACCAGTGCACCTTTCCTAAAACACTTCGTCACCCGCGTCACCACCACGACCACGCGGTAACTGAGCAAAAATCGCTTCCTCAGTCCCTCACGCGCATGCGCGGCCGCGGCCAATGGCAACTTAGTATCAATAAGGTTCTACTTATTGGGAGAAAGGTACTTCGTCTAGTATACAGGATGCTACTTCTAGGAGCCTTTGTCAAAGCAAGGTACTACACAAAGCACATGAGAGTGAAACGTAGTATATCTTTTTAAGTTGGTTCTTCAATAAGTATCTAAACGGTACTAAACACCATTTAATACTAAAATGAAATGATTGAGTACTACTTGGAGTACCCTAATCTTTAGAGGCCTATGCTAGTTTTTGTACAACTATGGTACTGAAAAATCTGAGCGCTTAACCAAGTACTTGTAAGGTTCTGATTGTAGCATACCTTGGATTCTTAACAATTTTACCATCTATATGGCCTTTCATCTAGCACCTAATGGGTACTAAAATCCAATTGGATACTTCTGTAAGTATCAGGAGTTATAAATATTTGTTATGTTTGTACCCACCTCTATGCTGTGTCCACTCTGTCAGCCACCATACGGCCTGTCGAGCATCGCTACCCACCTCTATTATGTGTCCACTCGTCTGCCACCAAACGGCCTGTCGAGCATCGCTACCCACCTCTATTGTGTCCACCCTGTCTGCCACCAAACGGCCTGTCGAGTATCGCTACCCACCTCTATTATGTGTCCACCCTGTCTTCCACCAAACGGCCTGTCGAGCATCGCTACCCATCTCTATTGTGTGTCTACCCTGTCTGCCACCAAACGGCCTGTCGAGTATCGCTACCCACCTCTATTCTGTTTCCACCCTGTCAGCCACCAAACGGCCTGTCGAGTATCGCTACCCACCTCTATTATGTGTCTACCCTGTCTGCCACCAAACGGCCTGTCGAGTATCGTTACCCACCTCTATTATGTGTCCACCCTGTCTGCCACCAAACGGCCTGTCAAGTATCGCTACCCACCTCTATTCGGCTTGTGATGTCCCGCTTCTCACCTCTATCCGGCCTTCTGAACTCAGTCATCTTTGTTGTTTATATTGTATATATTTAGAACAGAAGCATGGCAAAGTTTCTCCATTTATCTGGAATAACCGTGTAACTATAGTTGAATATGTACATGTTCTATTTAAAGATATCTTTCCTTCGTGTTTCTGCCAATATTCACCAAGGGACATGGATACATGTAACGTGTATTTTAGACAGGGTGTAACTATGGTTACAGGCATTGTTTAAGCCGTTCGTGAAAAGCTGGCAAAATATTGAATATTGATATATGAAGTGATCGCCATAACATAATTTTCGACCGTTGTAAATCCATTAATCGTATTAGAAATAGATTACACTTCATATTTAGTGACATAAAATTGCTCTGTTGAGTGTGCCCATTGGTGGTTTGCAGATCAGAATGTGATGCTACAGAATAATTCCCATACAGACTTACTCCTATGTCTGAGCACTGATACGTTCTCGATGTTTGCCAACTCGGTTGGGTAACAGTGTTCAAATGCGGTGTTTATTCAGTTCTGTACAGAACACGGCATTTCTGTAGTTCTGTACAGAACACGGCATTTCTGTAGTTCTGTACAGAACACGGCATTTCTGTAGTTCTGTACAGAACACGGCATTTCTGTAGTTCTGTACAGAACACGGCATTTCTGTAGTTCTGTACAGAACACGGCACTTCTGTAGTTCTGTACAGAACACGGCATTTCTGTAGTTCTGTACAGAACACGGCATTTCTGTAGTTCTGTACAGAACACGGCACTTCTGTAGTTCTGTACAGAACACGGCATTTCTGTAGTTCTGTACAGAACACGGCACTTCTGTAGTTCTGTACAGAACACAGCATTTCTGTAGTTCTGTACAGAACACGGCATTTCTGTAGTTCTGTACAGAACACGGCATTTCTGTAGTTCTGTACAGAACACGGCATTTCTGTAGTTCTGTACAGAACACGGCATTTCTGTAGTTCTGTACAGAACACGGCATTTCTGTAGTTCTGTACAGAACATGGCATTTCTGTAGTTCTGTACAGAACATGGCATTTCTGTAGTTCTGTACAGAACATGGCATTTCTGTAGTTCTGTACAGAACACGGCATTTCTGTAGTTCTGTACAGAACACGGCATTTCTGTAGTTCTGTACAGAACACGGCATTTCTGTAGTTCTGTACAGAACACGGCATTTCTGTAGTTCTGTACAGAACACGGCATTTCTGTAGTTCTGTACAGAACACGGCATTTCTGTAGTTCTGTATAGAACACAGCATTTCTGTAGTTCTGTATAGAACACGGCATTTCTGTAGTTCTGTACAGAACACGGCATTTCTGTAGTTCTGTACAGAACACGGCATTTCTGTAGTTCTGTACAGAACACGGCATTTCTGTAGTTCTGTACAGAACACGGCATTTCTGTAGTTCTGTACAGAACACGGCATTTCTGTAGTTCTGTACAGAACACGGCATTTCTGTAGTTCTGTACAGAACACGGCATTTCTGTAGTTCTGTATAGAACACGGCATTTCTGCAGTTATATTGATGTGGCTGTATCGCAACGTTGAAGCGCGATATTATCTCTCTCCATTTTCTCAGAGTCGGTGTAACTGGTGTCACGGTCGTGGCAGGCGGACCGTCCACGGAGACCGCCGGAACTGTACCTGGTGCCACGGCACCGGCTCACGCCGCTGCACCACCTGCAACACGGAAGGCATGGTGCCCTGTCCCACGTGCGAGGCGCAGGGCAACATCCGCTGCTATGTCGAGCTCACCGTCAAATGGTACGGCCGGCGGGGCGCGGTGAATGGTACGGCCGGCGCGGTGTATGGTACGGGGCGGGTACGGTACGGGGCGGGCATGGTACGGTACGGGTATGGTACGTAGCATACGGTAGCATACGGGTACGGTACGGGGTGATGGCAGTGCGCTGGGTGGAGCGTCGGCGGGGGGTCACGGGTGTGTCGTTACTAGAGGGTGTGCTCATGTGGGTGTTGTTTATGGGACCAAGGTTACTTTGGAGATGGTAAAGGTTTGGGGCTTTATTTGGATCGGGAAGGTTAGGTTAGTTTCATTTTGGTATGACGAGGTGTTGCCCTGACGTCCGTTTAAAGAGAAATAATGACCTTTTGATTTTGTTAGTAACAATTTCTTTGGCTACTGTTATGGTATTAACCCGTGCACTACAGGGGCTTTGCGCCGAACACGAACTGCAGGGGGGGTTGATTTCCGCCCCCCCTGAGATCTCGAAAACTACGCAACGTAGCGAGAAGCGGAAAAAGGCATTTGATAGCTTCATACATATTCTATCGAAAGTATTTCAGTGTCTTTTTAAGTCAGGTCAAAATTGAGGTCACCAGAGGTCATCCAAGGCCAAATTTTCCAGTTTTTCCTGTTTTAGGACATCGCTCCAGAAATTCCCATATATCTCAGAAACGATGATAGTTAGAAACAAACGGAAAAAAGCAAACGCCAGCCAGTGAAATTTGTAATCGCTAAAATGTCCTCAGATTTGATCTCAGGTCAATATTTGAGGCTCCAGAGGTCAAAAAGAAAAGAAAAAGTTTTTTTGCTAAATCGTTTTTGCTATTAACTTTTTACTTAATAACGATAACGGAAAACTGATTACGCCATTGTGTTTATCTTGTCAAGGCGCTTTGAATGATATATATGGTGACCTTGTTAAGTCAACTTAACAGTTTGACCTAAGGTCACGGTCAAGTGGTGACCGAAGTAGGGCATTTTGCATATGGGAAGACGTGTCTCGACGAGACAAACACAATGATGTCTGTTTTACTTCTCTATCTTCATTATGTCGAGAGTTATTGCCAAAAAAGTGATGGTGACCTCGCATGACCTCAAATGACCCAATAGGGGTCACTGAACAAAACTTACACTTGGATCATCAAGAATATCCTATAATAACATGATCCAGAAGTAATTGGACTAGTACCATGCATATCCTTGAAATCGGAAGCATTTGTATATTTTCCCATTTACTTATTATGGGGAGGTTACGAAATTGACCTGACCTTAGGTCACCGATATCAAAATTCCGAGTTATACGAATTGTAAGTACTGATGCCCTCATGACATTCTGTAAGTTTCAACCTGATCGGTGAAAAACTCTGGCTTTGGCACAACTGCAAACATTTTTGGAGGTGGGTTCACTTGACCTGGTCTGGTGACCTGACCTGAAATGACCCGAGCATATTTTTTCTCTCAAAGTGATGTCCTAACAGGTGTATCAAAACCCGGCGGCGCTGCGCGCCGACGTTTTTTCGCTATCTTTGAAAAACCTGAGGGGGGGGGGGGCGGAAATCAACCCCCCTGCAGTGCGCGGGTTAAAATGATGTGATAAAAAACAATTATTCCCTAATTCAAAGTTGGAAGTTTGGAAAAAAATAAAAATAAAGTACATATACTTCTTAGGAGTTCATGATCGGTTTTTTCCCTCCACTGTTGGAAAGCGACACGCTTTTGTATCAATCTGTTCAACGTTGTTGAATAGGCACTTCTAAAGAAATCGCCGACACTAAATAGGTTGCCGTCGATGTGCATCGATAAGTTTTCGATTGAATTGCCAGTTGTATTGTTTGTGAATTTTTGTGGAAAATGATTATTATTCATGATAATATAAAAAAATATTGTTATATACAGCTAGACAAAACTATACCAAATTCCTAATGTTGAAAATATATGAACCAATTTAAACAAAAATGAGGGTCGTAACCACTAACTAGGCCGCCGTTGGATGCAAAAGTTAACTGCTGATTTGGCTACCTTTTTATGCAATGGTTTTTAATTGGAAAGGATGGGCGGGCATATAATCACAACAAGCAGAACGCAAAATATATTTTCCTCACCATTGGGTAAAAAAGCAATACGGGAAAGGTCCGGAGTTTGATGGAACCCGAAAAGTACTTGCAAACCGGTCGTTAAAAGTGTGGAACGCTTATCAAGTTTAACTTGAAATGTCTTTCGGAAGGAATTTTTATATGCAAAATGCAATGAATTTACATCATATTTTGACCTCGTCTGTCGATTTCAAGTGTTACTCTATTTTTGTGGGAAAAGGACATCATTTCCCTTTAAAGGGAGTGTGCCTACTCACATCGCTTTTTTGGGGTTATTGACACTGGCTTATAGAATGTAATTTTCTGAATCGAACCATGCCTTTCATTTTTCCAGATTCACACTAGTTGCTAATATATTCCAAACGCTCCAGGAACTGGCTGGTAGCAAAACGTTATCGGGTAGACTCCAGAGAGCTTCCACTAATACAAGTACTGCAACTATCGATTAAATTGCTAGCATATCGTTAGCGCCGGCCAATATCATTTCGACAGAACATCTCGTGCGCGCTGATAGCAGCAGCCGAACAGTACCGTCTGCCCCCTACTCGCAACGCTTGATGGCCATTTTTCGACGAAGATATCCATTTAGAGCTACGAAATTTGCACATAATAAAGATCACAGTGGCAAGAACATGCTGTGCAAAACTTGTCTCTCTATCTTGCATGATATGACCGTAATTGTATTGTCTTAGTTGCGCCGTTTTTCATAACATCCCTCTGATTCCCTCTGATTATAGTAGCGATCATTTGATCGATATCGAAACAAAAAATAAGCAAAAAGAATAAAAGTGAAAATTCAACTAAAGGGGCTCCAGATGTGAATTTTATCGTATCCAACAATCAAACCAATAGTTACTTACCGTATTTAAAATATTTTTGACTTTCCAAAACAGTAGGCACACTCCCTTTAAGTGATGAACAATTGTATGGTAAATCGGATTGTCGCATTATTTGTTTGTATTTCATCTCAAAATATAGTGCATTTGACTTACCGCGCCTCAAACGCTGCCTTCTTACGCTACCTCCGTTCAACAGGACACACACTGAGAACTGCCCTGTCCTGGCGCTAGTGCTGACTTGTAAACGCCGAGCTATTCCATGCAAGTGGGTTCAGTCTCTTGCCTACTCATATCACTGATTTTTAAAGCAAAATGTTTCGACGATAGAGGGTGTAAATTTACCTGGTAAGATATAGGACGTTTGTTTCATGACATGCCGTTGCTTACGAGACTCTCCCTCAAAATATCTGTTTCCTGGCGCGCTAATACTCCAAATAAAGACGCTTTCATCTGGTAGGCGGCGTCCCGACTAACTCGTCACGTGCCGTGGCGAGGGAGGTGATACGCGCTTCCTGACATGAGATGTTTCAGACGCAGTGTCAGCTTACATATCTGGCAGTCCAGGCTGGCTTAATAATATGCTAATACGCTGTGGCCAAGCTGGGCGTACGAGCATCTTTAAAACACGAGCGTAGCCTGACATATAAGGCGTGAAAGCTTGTCGTGCAACCGCGCTGCGCTGGTTGTGAATTCGTTAACGTGCGAGTTAACGTGAGGGGCACCAGTGCGAAAGTGACACAAGTTAGGCGCAATGACAAATGCCACCGCACGTACATACACGTAAGCGATTTATTGGGTATCCAGATCGCTTCCAGGGCAATCGGTCTATTAAAATGCAGCGAGTCTCTGGCAAAATCCCACCAGCTCTACATTTTCTGCCATTCTCTGAAGTTCGTCGACAAGTCGATCTGAAGCATGTCCTTTATCAGATCTTCTTTGTATTCACCTGACCTGACCAGACTTGGCCTGACCTGACCTGACTTGACCTGACCTGACCCGCAGGCAGAACCACATAGGCATGTTGCGACCTGACCCAGTCTGACATGACTTGCCCCGTCGTGCCCTGCCCTGCCCTGCCCTGCCCTGCCCTGCCCTGCCCTGCCCTGCCCTGCCCTGCCCTGCCCTGCTCTGCCCTGCCCTGCACTGCCCTGCCCTGCCCTGCCCTGCCCTGCCCTGCCCTGCCCTGCCCTGCCCTGCCCTGCCCTGCCCTGCCCTGCCCTGCCCTGCCCTGCCCTGCCCTGCCCTGCCCTGCCCTGCCCTGCCCTGCCCTGCCCTGCCCTGCCCTGCCCTGCCCTGCCCTGCCCTGCCCTGCCCTGCCCTGTCCTGCCCTGCCCTGCCCTGTCCTGTCCTGCCCTGTCCTGCCCTGTCCTGCCCTGTCCTGTCCTGCCCTGTCCTGCCCTGTCCTGCCCTGTCCTGCCCTGCCCTGTCCTGCCCTGTCCTGCCCTGTCCTGCCCTGTCCTGCCCTGTCCTGCCCTGCCCTGCCCTGCCCTGCCCTGCCCTGCCCTGCCCTGCCCTGCCCTGTCCTGCCCTGCCCTGTCCTGCCCTGTCCTGCCCTGTCCTGCCCTGTCCTGTCCTGCCCTGTCCTGCCCTGCCCTGTCCTGCCCTGTCCTGCCCTGTCCTGCCCTGTCCTGTCCTGCCCTGCCCTGCCCTGCCCTGCCCTGCCCTGCCCTGCCCTGCCCTGCCCTGTCCTGCCCTGCCCTGCCCTGCCCTGCCCTGCCCTGCCCTGCCCTGCCCTGTCCTGCCCTGTCCTGCCCTGCCCTGTCCTGCCATGTCCAGCCCTGTCCAGCCCTGCCCTGTCCTGTCCTGCCTGTCCTGTCCTGTCCTGTCCTGTCCTGTCCTGTCCTGTCCTGTCCTGTCCTGTCCTGCCCTGTCCTGCCCTGTCCTGCCCTGCCCTGTCATGCCCTGTCATGCCCTGTCATGCCCTGTCCTGCGCTGCCCTGTTTGCCATGTCCTGCCCTACCCTGCCCTGCCCTTCCCTGTCCTGTCCCGTCCTGTCCTGCCCTGTCCTGCCCTGTCCTGCCCTGTCCTGTCCTGCCCTGTCCTGCCCTGTCCTGCCTTGTCCTGCCCTGTCCTGCCCTGTCCTGCCCTGTCCTGCCCTGTCCTGTCCTGCCCTGTCCTGCCCTGGCCTGCCCTGACCTCTGACCTGACCTCTGACCTGACCTCTGACCTGACCTCTGACCTGACCTCTGACCTGACCTCTGACCTGACCTCTGACCTGACCTCTGACCTCTGACCTCTGACCTCTGACCTCTGACCTCTGACCTCTGACCTCTGACCTCTGACCTCTGACCTCTGACCTCTGACCTCTGACCTCTGACCTCTGACCTCTGACCTCTGACCTCTGACCTCTGACCTCTGACCTCTGACCTCTGACCTCTGACCTCTGACCTCTGACCTCTGACCTCTGACCTCTGACCTCTGACCTCTGACCTCTGACCTCTGACCTCTGACCTCTGACCTCTGACCTCTGACCTCTGACCTCTGACCTCTGACCTCTGACCTCTGACCTCTGACCTCTGACCTCTGACCTCTGACCTCTGACCTCTGACCTCTGACCTCTGACCTCTGACCTCTGACCTCTGACCTCTGACCTCTGACCTCTGGCCTCTGACCTCTGACCTCTGCCTTCTGACTTCTGACATCTGACCTCTGACCTCTGACCTCTGACTTCTGACATCTGACATCTGACATCTGACCTCTGACCTCTGACCATAGGCGTACACAAGGGGGGGGGGCAAACGGGGCAATTGCCCCCCCCCCCCCCCTCCTGAAGGTCTGTGCGTGCCCCCTTCGGTCGAAAAAAAAATGAATGATTTGTTTATTTTGTAAAAGGAAAAGTGATGAACATATGCCGCTTAAAACATATAGTGGGCCAAATCCGGTGAGTTTTTTTTTTGGGTGGGGGTACTTTATGCCCCCTGAGCAAAACAATTGCCTCTCCTGGAGTGAATCCTGGGAGCTCTACTGCCTCTGACCTCTGACATCTGATCTCTGACCTCTGACCCGACCTGCAGGCAGAACCACCAGGACGTCAAGGTGGTGGAGCGGACCGACCTGCCGGATGACTTCATCAAGACCGTCTCCGGGGAGGAGGTGTTCAAGGCGGAGGAGCAGCGCGTCCACCCGATCCTGGGCTTCCCTGACCGGCTGGTCAGCGAGATTTCCCAGCAGCTGGTGCAGAAACACGCCCAGGAGTGGCCATCAGAGAGGATATTCAGACAGGTGCGTCTCAGGGGTGAGATGAGGGGCTCCAGTCTCAATGATTGGATGTTGTACTACGTCTAAGACATCCTATACGACTATGACATCCGTCCTATACGGATACCACATCCATCCTATACGACTACGACATACATCCTATACGACTACGACATCCATCCTATACGACTACTACATCCATCATATACGACTACGACACCCATCCTATACGGCAGTGTCGTGGGCGAGAACCCGATGATGGCTGAGCCGATGAGCTGTATGTTTTGGGTACTGCGGTTGATGACTGAGTGAGCCCGATGGGCTGTATGTTTTGGGTACTGCGGTTGATGATGAGTGAGCCCGATGGGCTGTATGTTTTGGGTACTGCGGTTGATGATGACTGAGTGAGCCCGATGGGCTGTATGTTTTGGGTACTGCGGTTGATGATGAATGAGCCGATGGGCTGTATGTTTTGGGTACTGCGGTTGATGACTGAGTGAGCCGATGGGCTGTATGTTTTGGGTACTGTTGATGATGACTGAGTGAGCCCGATGGGCTGTATGTTTTGGGTACTGCGGTTGATGACTGAGTGAGCCCGATGGGCTGTATGTTTTGGGTACTGCGGTTGATGACTGAGTGAGCCCGATGAGCTGTATGTTTTGGGTACTGTGGTTGATGATGAGTGAGCCCGATGGGCTGTATGTTTTGGGTACTGCGGTTGATGATGACTGAGTGAGCCCGATGGGCTGTATGTTTTGGGTACTGCGGTTGATGATGAGTGAGCCCAATGGGCTGTATGTTTTGGGTACTGTGGTTGATGATGAGTGAGCCCGATGGGCTGTATGTTTTGGGTACTGCGGTTGATGATGACTGAGTGAGCCCGATGGGCTGTATGTTTTGGGTACTGCGGTTGATGATGAGTGAGCCGATGGGCTGTATGTTTTGGGTACTGCGGTTGATGACTGAGTGAGCCCGATGGGCTGTATGTTTTGGGTACTGCGGTTGATGACTGAGTGAGCCCGATGGGCTGTATGTTTTGGGTACTGCGGTTGATGACTGAGTGAGCCCGATGAGCTGTATGTTTTGGGTACTGCGGTTGATGATGAGTGAGCCCGATGGGCTGTATGTTTTGGGTACTGTTGATGATGACTGAGTGAGCCGATGGGCTGTATGTTTTGGGTACTGCGGTTGATGATGAGTGAGCCCGATGGGCTGTATGTTTTGGGTACTGCGGTTGATGATGACTGAGCCGATGGGCTGTATGTTTTGGGTACTCCGGTTGATGACTGAGCCGATGGGCTGTATGTTTTGGGTACTGCGGTTGATGATGACTGAGCCGATGGGCTGTATGTTTTGGGTACTGCGGTTGATGATGACTGAGCCCGATGGGCTGTATGTTTTGGGTACTGCGGTTGATGATGACTGAGCCGATGGGCTGTATGTTTTGGGTACTCCGGTTGATGACTGAGTGAGCCCGATGGGCTGTATGTTTTGGGTACTGTGGTTGATGATGACTGAGTGAGCCGATGGGCTGTATGTCTTGGGTACTGCGGTTGATGATGACTGAGCCGATGGGCTGTATGTTTTGGGTACTGTGGTTGATGACTGAGTGAGCCCGATGGGCTGTATGTTTTGGGTACTGCGGTTGATGATGACTGAGCCCATGGGCTGTATGTTTTGGGTACTGCGGTTGATGATGACTGAGCCCGATGGGCTGTATGTTTTGGGTACTCCGGTTGATGACTGAGTGAGCCCGATGGGCTGTATGTTTTGGGTACTGTGGTTGATGATGACTGAGTGAGCCGATGGGCTGTATGTTTTGGGTACTGCGGTTGATGACTGAGTGAGCCCGATGGGCTGTATGTTTTGGGTACTGCGGTTGATGATGACTGAGTGAGCCCGATGGGCTGTATATTTTGGGTACTGCGGTTGATGACTGAGCCGATGGGCTGTATGTTTTGGGTACTGCGGTTGATGATGACTGAGCCGATGGGCTGTATGTTTTGGGTACTGCGGTTGATGATGAGTGAGCCGATGGGCTGTATGTTTTGGGTACTGCGGTTGATGACTGAGTGAGTCCGATGGGCTGTATGTTTTGGGTACTGCGGTTGATGATGACTGAGCCCGATGGGCTGTATGTTTTGGGTACTGCGGTTGATGATGAGTGAGCCGATGGGCTGTATGTTTTGGGTACTGTGGTTGATGACTGAGCCGATGGGCTGTATGTTTTGGGTACTGCGGTTGATGATGACTGAGCCCGATGGGCTGTATGTTTTGGGTACTCCGGTTGATGATGATTGAGCCGATGAGCTGTATGTTTTGGGTACTGCGGTTGATGATGAGTGAGTCCGATGGGCTGTATGTTTTGGGTACTGCGGTTGATGATGACTGAGCCCGATGGGCTGTATGTTTTGGGTACTCCGGTTGATGACTGAGTGAGCCCGATGGGCTGTATGTTTTGGGTACTGTGGTTGATGACTGAGCCCGATGGGCTGTATGTTTTGGGTACTGCGGTTGATGATGAGTGAGCCCGATGGGTAGTATGTTTTGGGTACTGCGGTTGATGACTGAGTGAGCCGATGGGCTGTATGTTTTGGGTACTGCGGTTGATGACTGAGTGAGCCGATGGGCTGTATGTTTTGGGTACTGCGGTTGATGATGACTGAGCCCGATGGGCTGTATGTTTTGGGTACTCCGGTTGATGACTGAGTGAGCCCGATGGGCTGTATGTTTTGGGTACTGTGGTTGATGACTGAGCCGATGGGCTGTATGTTTTGGGTACTGCGGTTGATGATGAGTGAGCCCGATGGGCTGTATGTTTTGGGTACTGCGGTTGATGACTGAGTGAGCCGATGGGCTGTATGTTTTGGGTACTGCGGTTGATGATGACTGAGCCCGATGGGCTGTATGTTTTGGGTACTGCGGTTGATGACTGAGTGAGCCCGATGGGCTGTATGTTTTGGGTACTGCGGTTGATGACTGAGTGAGCCCGCTGCGCTGTATGTTTTGGGTACTGTTGATGATGACTGAGTGAGCCGATGGGCTGTATGTTTTGGGTACTGCGGTTGATGATGAGTGAGCCCGATGGGCTGTATGTTTTGGGTACTGCGGTTGATGATGACTGAGCCGATGGGCTGTATGTTTTGGGTACTCCGGTTGATGACTGAGCCGATGGGCTGTATGTTTTGGGTACTGCGGTTGATGATGACTGAGCCGATGGGCTGTATGTTTTGGGTACTGCGGTTGATGATGACTGAGCCCGATGGGCTGTATGTTTTGGGTACTGCGGTTGATGATGACTGAGCCGATGGGCTGTATGTTTTGGGTACTCCGGTTGATGACTGAGTGAGCCCGATGGGCTGTATGTTTTGGGTACTGTGGTTGATGATGACTGAGTGAGCCGATGGGCTGTACGTTTTGGGTACAGCGGTTGATGATGACTGAGCCGATGGGCTGTATGTTTTGGGTACTGCGGTTGATGATGACGGAGCCGATGAGCTGTATGTTTTGGGTACTCCG
The DNA here is from genome assembly GCA_036785665.1 of Chirona hameri. Taxonomy (NCBI): domain Eukaryota; kingdom Metazoa; phylum Arthropoda; class Thecostraca; order Balanomorpha; family Balanidae; genus Chirona; species Chirona hameri. The sequence continues at coordinate 17,078 of JAXIVJ010007399.1, read as the reverse complement.
GTTGATGATGAGTGAGCCCGATGGGCTGTATGTTTTGGGTACTGTGGTTGATGACTGAGTGAGCCCGATGGGCTGTATGTTTTGGGTACTGCGGTTGATGACTGAGTGAGCCGATGGGCTGTATGTTTTGGGTACTGCGGTTGATGATGACTGAGCCCGATGGGCTGTATGTTTTGGGTACTGCGGTTGATGACTGAGTGAGCCCGATGGGCTGTATGTTTTGGGTACTGCGGTTGATGACTGAGTGAGCCCGCTGCGCTGTATGTTTTGGGTCCTGCGGTTGATGACCGAGCCGATGGGCTGTATGTTTTGGGTACTGCGGTTGATGACTGAGTGAGCCCGATGGGCTGTATGTCTTGGGTACTGCGGTTGATGATGACTGAGCCGATGGGCTGTATGTTTTGGGTACTGCGGTTGATGATGATTGAGCCGATGGGCTGTATGTTTTGGGTACTGCGGTTGATGATGAGTGAGCCGATGGGCTGTATGTTTTGGGTACTGCGGTTGATGACTGAGCCGATGGGCTGTATGTTTTGGGTACTGTGGTTGATGATGACTGAGCCGATGGGCTGTATGTTTTGGGTACTGTTGATGATGACTGAGTGAGCCCGATGGGCTGTATGTTTTGGGTACTGTTGATGATGACTGACCGAGCCGATGGGCTGTACGTTTTGGGTACAGCGGTTGATGATGACTGAGCCGATGGGCTGTATGTTTTGGGTACTGCGGTTGATGATGACGGAGCCGATGAGCTGTATGTTTTGGGTACTCCGGTTGATGATGAGTGAGCCCGATGGGCTGTATGTTTTGGGTACTGTGGTTGATGACTGAGTGAGCCCGATGGGCTGTATGTTTTGGGTACTGCGGTTGATGATGAGTGAGCCCGATGGGCTGTATGTTTTGGGTACTGCGGTTGACGACTGAGTGAGCCCGATGGGCTGTATGTTTTGGGTACTGCGGTTGATGATGAGTGAGCCGATGGGCTGTATGTTTTGGGTACTGCGGTTGATGATGACTGAGCCGATGGGCTGTATGTTTTGGGTACTGCGGTTGATGACTGAGTGAGCCGATGGGCTGTATGTTTTGGGTACTGTTGATGATGACTGAGTGAGCCCGATGGGCTGTATGTTTTGGGTACTGTTGATGATGACTGTCTATTGTCTCTTCGAGCAATAGCTTCTGATGTTTGCTGGAGGTTGTTCCCGTTTTAGTCACCAGTTGGTACCTAGATGTTTGGAGTTGTGCGTCTGTAATTGTCAGGGGTCTGGCTTGTATGTAGATTGTAGGTACTGGCGCGATCAGCAGTCATAGCGACTGCACATTTAATGAAATGTCTATTTTGATGACACAACTTCCTTTAGAAATGTCTAATAAGTTTACATTAATCAAATAGTTTTGTCAACACCAGTTATGGTCTGTTAAAGTAGGAAACTTTTCTGACGTTAGTGTCTTTCATCATCCTGGTATAGACTGGAGACTGATGCAAAATACAGACATCCGGCTCCTGCAGTGAGCGGTCGGGGTGACTGAAATGTCTCTCCATAGCACACATGTAGCTAATACTTCCCTATTTCCTAAAAAAATACTTCCGGAGACACCGGAAGGCATCCAGAGACACGGGGACACCTTTTCTGGTTTGCTCGTGGAGTCTGTCTAAGTTCGATTTCAGGCCTATTTGTACAGGCACACAGTGTTGCCAGATTACTGGTATGTGACGTCCTGTCTCTACAGTGAACAGTCGGGGAGAGTGAATATTCGCTTTTTAATATCACATGCTGAACAATGTTAATGAATACCTCTGTTTGTGGTCCATTTAATTCTGCTGGAGAGGCGCTTTAATTTAAGCTTTTGCTTTTGCTTTTGCGCCGATGCGCAATTGTCTGTTCTGATTTATGCATCTTTCGTTGGAGAAAATAACCGGACACTGAAACTGAATAAAAAATCTCCTTTTACTTCACAGCGCCACGCGGTGCAGTCGGTACCGGTGTTCTGCGTCACCTACCACTGCGACGGCGAACAGGGCGACTTCTTCATCTACGGTAACAGCCAGAAGATTCACTTCCCAGACTACCCCAAGAAGTGCTGCTGCGTCGTCATGTGAACATGTGAACATGTGTCACTTGAACATGTGAACATGGGAACATCTGTCCTGTGAACATGTGGCGAACATGTGTGCACGTGAATATTGACTATGTGAGTACGTGAACTTGTGTCACTTGAACATGTGAACATGGGAACATCTGTCCTGTGAACTTGTGGCGAACATGTGTGCACGTGAATATTGACTATGTGAGTACGTGAACTTGTGTCACTTGAACATGTGAACATGGGAACATCTGTCCTGTGAACATGTGGCGAACATGTGTGCACGTGAATATTGACTATGTGAGTACGTGAACTTGTGTCATATGAACATGTGAACATGGGAACATCTGTCCTGTGAACATGTGGCGAACATGTGTACATGTGAATATTGACCATGTGAGTACGTGAACATGTCTGATATGAACATGTGAACATGTTGCGTCGTCATATAAACATACCCCGTAGCGCCACGAACAGGCAGACGTGACGTAATCTATGATGTGACGTCACTCGGTCGACATGTGACGTGATCGGGAAGCAGGCGGAGTTTCAGCCCTGATCGTGGAGGGGATGCTCCCTTATGTCATGTGACATTCTGCAGCATCAGGTGGTGCGATGTGGGAGGGAATCATAGGCAGGCAGCGAAGACGATTTCTGCTATCGCGATGTTTTACCGCCAGTTTATGGGAGAACACCTGGAAACATGTGTGCAGTGTGATATTGGTGCGATAAGACTGCTGCAATTGTAAACAAAAGTACTGCCGCATACGAGTCTCTATTGATGAGCGGCAACCCAAAATGTCAATTATTCTGCATTTATTGTACCAATCGCGAAAATTAAACCAGCTCTCATCCTATATTTGCAAACTTTCCACCCTTTAGTTCTTAGGAGATGCCTTGTCCCATCTTCCTCGGTGCCCCCCCCCCCCCTTGGATCCGCCAGTGAGTGAGTGTTTGTGCTGTAAGCGGTGCAGAGACTATTGAATTTCTACTCGCAGCAGGGAGCATACGTCCCGTGAACGAATGAGAGCTGTACCTCCGTTTGCCGATGTCCTGTGTATAGGTATATAACGGGAGAACGATGCCGGTAGCTCAGCTCTCCCTTAGGGTCTGAACCGCTGCGTCTCACGTACATTGGTGTTGTGACACTCCTTGCCAGGCATGAGGCATATGAAGCTGAGCGGCACTCTTTTGGCTAACGTTGTACATCGCATTTCCAGTGCACGCATTTAGCATAACGCAATGGATTGCCTGAATTAATTACTGATTCTCTGACTCTTTGATATCGTGAATGATTTTACTGTTCTTGCTAAAGTTTGTAATATGGCTGGAAAGTGGAAACATAATAGTACCGTCACATATCTTTTCGCTAGTTCTTAATAAGAATGGCGTTATATGCAAGAGCAATTTCGTATCATGCTGATATGCAATTCACATTTTGACTGAGTTGAGTGATTACTAATATGTTTCGGAATGATATTCACTTTCTTCTCATTAATATTGATATTTTGTAACAAAGCTTGCTTTGAGTTGTTGCGATCTTTGTTGAGATTTCCTTAGGAGATGTCTTGCCCCATCCTCATGCTTTTGACATCTTTGCAATATGCACAGCACATGCATGCATAAGACATCTAGATGGCCTAGCAGGTATTGCAGCAATTATTATCAGTATTACGATGTTTTATCCACCTCAATATCATAGACCACAGTCTCAATACAGAGTCTGTGCTGCTACCATTGAGATTATGATTTGTGCTATGGTCTGACTGTTGTGTGAGTGTTAGTGAGAATAGAGGATAGAGCACATGCATGTGAGAGAAGGTGGACTGAACTATTTTCGTCGTTAACTTTGCGAGGTTAATTGTGTGTATCGGTGTACTGGAACAGCTCGCTAGAATTGTGATGATATTACCGTTTCAATGTCGGTTAATACACACATATATTCGCATGATACAGTGTGTGTTGCATAGCACTTTAAAGCCAGTATACGCCGCTGTAAAACGGCGCTGGTTTTATGTCTGTTTCTTATGAATTTGGTATACTGATCACGAAAATGACTAAAACTGATGTTCTCAGATTTTAAGCAAATACAAATGCACATGTTGTGTGCCGGGTGCTAGTGACTGGTCATCTGTACCTACTTGCTCCTTTTCTTGTCCTGAGTAATATATCGGGTGCTGTGCTGTTATGTCTGGCTGCCGAGGTAAAAGCCTGTGAGTGGTCATTGATTAGCCTTTTGACCATTTTCACGTTTTTTATTTTATTTTCCGGTAACGTTATGTTGAGCTGATGGGCCACGTTTTTGTATCTGTATTAGATCACCGAACAGGTGGCGCCCAATGACAGGTGAAGTTTACACGTGCACAGAACGTCGTACGACTCCCGAGTGAGCCGGCCAACAGACCTGGTCCACATCCAATCCAAGTGCACCGGGGTCAGTCGTGCTGGGCATCTGCCAGATCAGCGCTGCAATCTCCGGTTACCTTAACCCTATTTGTAACAGGCTCCTGGCTACCCCTATTTGTAACAGGGGGGGGGGGCGGATTCCGCCCCCCCCGGAGATCTCGAGATCTACCCGTCCGATTTTCAAAAATGAAACGGTGTTTGGTTCCCCTCAACACGATCTACATTTATAAATAATAATACAAATCTAAATTTTGGATAGGGGGGCAACAGGGGGGCAAAAACGACAAATTTTAGTGGTATTTTTGATCCCAGATAGCTTTCATGTTTATCGACCGATTTTAACACAAATAATAGGAATCGATAGAGATTGAATCGGAAATTGATATATGACTCTGACGTTTGAAAATTCAAAAATCATAGGCGTGTGCAGGTCACTCAATATGGGGGTGAAGTAAATGCGTAATAAAACCATTTTTTGATGTTGTTTTTTTGATAAATGAAATGGTATGTGATTGAGACATTAGAAAAAAAACAGTTATAAATCATATTTTTTTGCCATAGGCGGTACCAGGTTAGTGAAAAAGGGGGGTAAAATTGGGGAAAATATTAACCGCAGACAAGTTGCTACCCAGCACTATAAATATGTTACTGATCATAGATAGTTCCTTTTTGCATATTGTACTTCATCATAGGCGTATCCAGGATCCAAACTAGGGCGGTGCAAGACCTTTTGATTGGTATAGTATCCACTATTATGCTACTAACTAGTCAACAGTGACTATTTCACTTACAACTTCAATTAACATTGCTTACCCCCCTCTTTACCCTACCTGGACTCGCCTATTATCTTATAATCGTTCGTAGAGTAGCCTGTGGTGCGTGTTTCATCCGAAAACTGCAGTATGTTATGTCATTGTACGTCCATGCCTCTTAGTTTCCTTGCAATAATATGACCCCCTTTCTTCCATTCCTGAGCGCGCCTCTGCAAAAAAAGGACTTTATTCCCTTTTCTGGTCTCATATGTGCATATATTATTATAAGCTAAACGTATATTGCGCCGTTATCGCTGGCATATCGTCATCACCATGCCAGTCACCCCCCTTTTCATGCTCCTGAACACGCCCCTGAAACTCTATATGTAATAAATTATGCAAATAATGGAAGCAGAAGCTATCTTTTACATCTTGATAGCTATAAATGCCCCTTACATTGCTCTATTGGCTTCCCGCCAAGCATTGAATACTTCCTGGAAACCCACCCTTTTCAAGCCCCTGAAACCGCCTCTGCCATGCAATTTTGTATGATATTTCATTAACATCATCTAATTTGCACTTGTTGCAATCACGGTAAGCCGATGTAACTCCTTCATACTTGATGCAGTTAGGAAGAAACCGTGAAGATCGCATTTCCGTATTTTCGCCAAATGTCGCCTCCGAACCCACCCAAAACTGTGCCCTGGAACTGCCTATGTTCAAGTTAAGAACTCAAAATTTTGACTCCAAATGCGGAGTTCAATTCTATGAAAAGTCCCAAAATTTCATGGGCCTGCTCCCAGCGGTTCTGGAGATATCTTCGAAAAACATGAGGGGGGGGGCGGAATCCGCCCCCCCTGTTACAAATAGGGTTAAAGGGACTGTTCCACCTTTGTGAAAGTTGTCGAATCACACTTAATTGTATGTCTACATGTCAGGCGAGGTCAGCTGAACATGTTCGTGAACTTTTTTTCCGAAAACAATACTTATCTTGGAAGATATTCAACTTTTAGTTTTAAGCGAAAAGTTGTGTTGGTGACGTCATATGATTTTGTTTTAATAGCAGAGAAATCCTTTGTGCTGCCAAATATATGGCACAATTTTTTGTCGACATCTATTGCGCAGAAAAAGCGAACCACCCGGTGTCTAGATTGGCTTAGATTGCGAACCACCCGGGGATCGAGAAATGAAAGACGCAAATATTCCAAGGCTGACCTAAAAACAAGTCGACTATCATTACCAGTTGGGTAAAGAGACGACGCTGTCGGTTTAGAGTCCCTATTCAAATACACATGGGCCTTATTTTTTTACAGATGTCAAAATCAAACTCGAATATCTCTTTGATTAGATCATTGTGGTTGTTTTAACTGCTACCATACATAATTTCAATCCCTAGCCATACAAATGGCTATCTCAACTCAAATATAATGTTAAAGGAAATAGTTCACCTTCAACATGGGGTTTTGAACTGAAATAGCAGTTTTGTAGCACGTGTTGAGAAATCCTTATCTGCAACTTGTATTGGCTGAAAAGACTCTCCAGCCGAAGATATTTGACTTTTTGGCGAAGGAATGCGGCGCATATACGATATACCGTACCGTCTGAGAGTGCCAGCACTACCAGGGCGCATGCGCAGACCAATAACGCACACATAACATTAATAATTTACAACCTTCTGACCTGAATTGGCGCGATGTAGGACCATTTTTGAAAAGAAAAAAAGAAACTGTATTAAAAAATATAATAAAATCGTGTTCTGAAAATTTCCGAAGGTGAACTATTTCCTTTAAGGTGGGATAGTCCCTTTAAAGGCGCACCACAATCCGTACAGCGGAGGTGCACTGTATTGCTTATAAACGTGACTGGCTTTATCTATCTCAGATGCCAGGCGCGGATTCTCATGATTTTTTAGACAGTTCTACGTTCGATGTGTGTGATGTAAACTATGACGACATGAGGGTTTTGCAATGCGTTTCTGTCATCGGAGTGAATTGGGTAAATATGCTGATCACGTTTGTATGCCTTTTACGCTTCCCTGCACACGAGTGCAGGAAGACACACATGCGCGGTATACCTACTCACTACTCCCACTTCCAAGTGATGTGCCAAAGAGCAGAGGTGCAGAGGAGGTCAGAGGTGTACCTATTATCAGCGTATTTCCTCAAGGATTTACTATCAATTCACACCTCGTTGGTACTCGAGCCACTTCACCCAAGCCTGTTTCGAAAATTGCACTTTCAAAAAAGCAACGATTATTTTGAATGTCTTTGATTAGGTATTCAGATCTTAAATTAAAATATGTGGTACCTAAATAAAGATTTAAAAAAAATGTTTTAAGAAATATAACACAAACTACTTTCATTTCCTGGATAAGACATGCCGTCATTTTATCGAATCACATCTTGAACAATGAACACCGCTATTTGTTTAATAGCATCACGTGGCCCCACTTGCTCATCAATAGCGGCCAAAACAAGTAAGTATGAGGCCAAAATCCCAATACGTCCATTTAAGAGAAAGTCAGATTTCTCTTCCTGGAACATAAAAATCTGATTTCATCAACATTTTATTGAGTGCAGATTGCGTATATTCCCCTTCAATCCAGGAGCTGTGGCCATTTCGGTGGATTTCTCTCATTTGCGGGGCCAGGGCCCCAGCGCCCATCTTATATCCGGCCTGACCGGGCGGATATAGGTCGCCGCTGGGCAGCCAGCGTGTTGTCTTTTCACTTTACATAGCGAAAGGAATATTGATGATGCTTGTGAAAACCTCTAGACGCCGCGAACTCGAACTCAACGATGCACCCATCTCGCTTCAATAGCGACAATATGATCGGTTGATTACGCCACGTTCCGTTGCAGGGTTCCTCGTCTGCGCACCGTACTTTACATACCGTCTGCAGACCCCAACGCCCCCGTTAAATCTTGCGCCACTCCTCCCATACAAAGGCCCGCACCCCTGCTCCTTACAACGGCCGGGGTCGCAGGGTGAATATATCACCCCGCCTGGGGTGTCGGCCGGCTGCAGAGGGGCGCCCTGCCCGCTGGCACAGTCCCTCCTCTGCAGCCCACGTGTCACTTCCTGATCTTATCTCCGGCGCCGCCGCCGCCGTCGTCGCCGGACACGTGCCGCGGCGCGCCGGGGCCATCCGCGGCCTCTCTGATCGGCAGCCGAATGAAAACGGGCACGGTGTCGCGCGACAGCGCTGACCGAGTTACTCCCGCTGACCGAGTGAGCGCCGCTTCGCGTGCATAGTTACCGGTGCCGCCAACTGGAGACGGCCGTCCGGACAGCTCAGCTACAGCGGGGTGAACGGATGCGAACCTGGGCGCCCTAGAGAGGTGGGTTCCAGTTGCTGCTGCGGTGCACGGTGTTTTCTCGTGACCGGAGTGACCCGCAGTTGGTGACAGCGGCTGTAAACAGGTCAGCTGATGTCACGGCGGACTGAGATCCTACTTTAGAGCACAGCGAACTTTCACCACTCAATTCTGACGCCGAACTGCAGAACCGAGGGATCCTGACGATCCTGACGGCGCCGAACTGCAGAACCGAGGGATCCTGACGGCGGGGGTCAGGTTGTGCGTAACAAGCTCTGCTGAGCGTAGGGCTCTGATCCTAGACACCAGACATCCATCTTGTCAAGGGTTCGGACTAAATTAGTAAAAAGTGATTAAAAGCTATTCATAATTCAAGTAAAAATACTTGTAGGTTCATATGCGAGTAGTCGCACAATGTCTCAATATTGAGCGCAGGCAGGCATTGCGGCTGTTGTATATCCGCTCTCGGACGGCACTTTTGAGGCCCCTGTAACACACCACTGACCGATCGCGACCCGTGGCCAGACCGTCCCAGACAGGCCCCTGTAACACACCACTGACCGATCGCGACCGGTGGTCAGACCGTCCCAGACAGGCCCCTGTAACACACCACTGACCGATCGCGACCCGTGGCCAGACCGTCCCGGAGAAGCTCTGTGACACGGAAGTCGCAATCCGGCGTTGCAAAACGGTATGCAAAACCTACCAGGCGGGAAGACATTTGCATTGACAACGAATTTGCATACACGCCGTGGCTTTTGCGACCATTGGGACGCAGGGAGGGACTGGCGCACACTGGGCGAGAACGGCCTTTTAGCGCCTTTGCTTCAATTTACGGCATCGGTTTGAATATGTAGCATATCAATCGATAGCTGATGAATCAGGAAGCTCAAAATACTGGGTTTAACCCAGCATTGACCGGGGGTAGGTAAATATTTCCCCCTCGTTATCTCCGGGACCAATGATCGCAGCAAGACGCGCAAGGCGGCATTCGAAAGCTCTGTGACTCGCATCTAAAGCATACTCGAAATTTGTGGAATTGAGGTCACATATGTGGTCAAAGTCGGGTCAAAGGTCAAAATCGAGGCCTTTGAGTTTATGGGCCATACTTTCCATCCAAAGCCTTTGATTGCGACCATGATCACCCAAAATGCTCCCAAAGGTATAATACACAACCCGCATGAGCTAAAGTGAGATTCTTGGCAAAGGTCAAGGTCAGGTCACAAAAGGACACTATGCGCAGGAAATCTACGAAAGACATGCGACACATGTTTTATGGGCTATTGTTTGCGTATAATTCGATAGTGATATTCATTTTACTATCTGACCTCATTTAAATGAAGTTAGTGTCAAGCTCAGCTCAGATCAAGGTCAGGTCACATAAGGTCAAAATTTGAAATTGATAAATAGAAATAGAAATGGCATGTTTTTAGATCGGTTTTATCTCAGAAATACAGTGCTGGCATTTACTTGTCTGTATCTGGTCAATACAAGCCAAAAACGCAATAACAAATATGACGTCATGAGTTACTCTTACTTGGGAGCAATAAGTCAGTGAAAAAAAAATATTGCTTTGAAATTTGGTTTGGGTATTGGCCATATGTGCTTCTCCAACATATATTCCGGTTTTTTTGACAATGTTTGAAAAGTTTGATTTTGACGGCATCTTTTTAAACATTTTTTTTAAATAAAAAAACACAACAAATTCGAAAATCCGAAATAGGCATTTTGTAGCCCTTCTCATTTGCTGTATTTATATGTTTATCTTTAAAAAGTGGCCTTTGTACGACCAGTTAACTAGGGACAGCAGATATCCGGGCATTGTAATGGCGCAGAGTTAATAGTGATGTACACTGTAAATTAAGCTCCAAAATAAAAAGCGCAAATATGCGCAAGGTTTCATTTAATAGACACAAAGTATAAACTCTAACGAAGCGGGAAAATGTTTGATCAAAGCGGAGAACCGTGGAATGAAAATTGTAGGATTAACTCAAGTTTTGATTCTGTTGGTCAGTCACTTCAAATAACATACCTCACTTAATGTTATAATATAAAATTGTTAATTCACATGAAAAGGTCATATATAGGTATTTCGGGCTGCTGATGATTTGTACTTTCAAGAAAAAAATACCACAAAGCCTCTACGAAACGTTCTTCGTCTTTCACATTAGCATATATCCATGCGATGAGAATGAGGCGCGCCATAGCAATATCGGCGGCTTAACAATACATAGTGTGTGTTTGAAGACATAGTGCATACAAATAAACACATTTATTGGAGAATCGGTGTTATACTTTTATGCTATGGACATTTTGCTTGAAAATCAGCCTTATAAAATAGTCATTTTTTACATTTTCTTTTTCACCCCATGTCGCGCTGGCAGGCCGTTATCGCCCACTGTGCGGCGGCTCAGACGCAGCATGTGAAGACTAGGCCGCGGCTGCAGACACAGCATGTGAAGACCAGGCCAGCTGAACTGTGCACTGGTGACTTTTACGATGGATGAAATCGGCTGTACAGCTTCTGCAGCTGGAACCAGTGGTCTGGCGGCCTTGCAAAGCTGCTATGCCGCAAAGCCCGCACGAGGAGTGCTAACAACGTGCAGTGCCCTACGTATGACACATCAAATGGAGATATACTGTCGCGTGAGAAACTTATATATCTGGAAGCGCTAGAGATACTTTATTGTTGGGAGATTCTTGTATTTATAGTTATATAGGATATACTTATACTTATATACTTAGTACTTCTTGTACGTACTTAACCCTATTTGTAACAGGCTCCTGGCTACCCCTATTTGTAACAGGGGGTGGGGCGGATTCCGCCCCCCCCCCGGAGATCTCGAGATCTACCCGTCCGATTTTAAAAAATGAAACGGTTTTTGGTTCCCCTCAACACGATCTACATTTATAAATAATAATAAAATCTAAATTTTGGATAGGGGGGCAACAGGGGGCAAAAACCACAAATTTTAGTGGTATTTTTGATCCAACATAGCTTTCATGTTTATCGACCGATTTTAACACAACTAATAGGAATCGATAGAGATTGAATTGAAAACTGATATACGACGGTGACGTTTGAAAATGCAAAAATCATAGGCGTGTGCAGGTCACTCAATATGGGGGTGAAGTAAATGCGTAATAATACCATTTTTTATGTGTTTTTTTTTAATAAATGAAATGATATGTGATTGAGACATTATAAAAACAGTTATAAATCATATTTTTTTGCCATAGGCGGTACCAGGTTAGTGAAAAAGGGGGTAAAAGTGGGAAAAAGTATTAACCGCAGACAAGTTGCTACCCAGCACTATAAATATGTTACTGATCGTAGATAGTTCCTTTTTGCATGTTGAACTTCATTATAGGCGTATCCAGGATCCAAACTGGGGTGGCGCAAGACCTTTTGATAAGTACATTATCCGCTATTATGATACTACTAGTCAACAGTGACTATTTCACTTAAAACTTCAATTAACATTGCTTACCCCCTTTTTGCCCTACCTGGACTCGCCTATTATCTTATAATCGTTCGTAGAGTAGCCTGTGGTGCGTGTTTCATCCGAAAACCGCAGTATGTTATGTCATTGTACGCCCATGCCTCTCAGTTTCCTTGCAATAATATGACTCCCTTTCTTCCATTTCTGAGCGCGCCACTGCAAAAAATGACTTTATTCCCTTTTCTGGTCTCATATGTGCATATATTATTATAAGCTAAACGTATATTGCGCCGTTATCGCTGAACACGCATGTTCCTGAACACGCCCCTGAAACTCTATATGTAATAAATTATGCAAATAATCGAAGCAGAAGCTATCTTTTACATCTTGATAGCTATAAATGCCCCTTACATTGCTCTATTGGCTTCCCGCCAAGCATTGAATACTTCCTGGAAACCCCCCCCCCCCCTTTTCAAGCCCCTGAAACCGCCTCTGCCATGCAATTTTTATGATATTTCATTAACATTAACTAATTTGCACTTGTTGCAATCACCGTAAGCCGATGTAACTCCTTCATACTTGATGCAGTTAGGAAGAAACCGTGAAGATCGCATTTCCGTATTATCGCCAAATGTCGCCTCCGAACCCACCCAAAACTGTGCCTTGGAACCGCCTCTGTTCAGGTTAAGAACTCAAAATTTTGACTCCAAATGCAGAGTTAAATTGTATGAAAAGTCACAAAATTTCATGGGCCTACTCCCAGCCGTTCTGGAGATATCTGCGAAAAACATGATAAAGGGGGGGGGGGGCGGAATCCGCCCCCCCCCCCTGTTACAAATAGGGTTAAAGTACGTACTTAAAGTACTTTACTGACTACTTCTATATACGTACTTATAGTACTTTACCTAGAACTTATATATTTACTTTGAGATATTTACTTCATGCTTCTATAGGAGATTCCTGCACTTATATTTCTTGAAGAGCTCGTGAGATTTTGTCGATGTTTTTGGACGAACATGAGTGATGTCCATTTCCTCATCCCTATATTTACTGCGATTGATGCAGTGAGTAGTTACTTCTTCCTAGATGTGGAGACGTACAATGTTTAGAGCACCCAGTCGCTGCTATGCAAAATAAAAGTATGCGTATTTTTACTGTAAAGAAAACGGTCTTGCTTTAGTCATTTAGTGACCTATTGAACAGTTCTGCGAGTGATGCATTTTACCCCGCTGATCCAGGGCAAGTTGCATCTACCGACGCGTTAGGTTGCAACGTGTGTAATGCATAGCAAAAAACGCACTCATGTTAACCTTATTTGTAACAGGCTCCTGGCTACCCCTATTTGTAACAGGGGGGGGGGGGGGGGGTCCGCCCCCCGGAGATCTCGAGATCTACCCGTTCGATTTGCAAAAAAACAAACGGCATATTATTCCCCTCAACACGATCTACATTTCCAAAAATTAAAAATAAATCCGTTTTTTTATAGGGGGCACCCAGGGGGCAAAAACTACAAATTTTAGAGGTATATGTGATCCAACACAGCTGTCATGTTTATCAACCGATTTTAACGCAACCAATGGGAATCGATAGAGAATGAATTGGAAATGAATATCTGGCGGTGACTTTTGAAAATTCAAAAATCATAGGCGTGTGCAGGTCACTCAATATTGGGGTGAAGTAAATGCGTAATAAAACCATTTTTTATGTTTTTTGTTTAATAAATGAAATAGTGTTATTGTGACATTAGACAAAACAGTTATTACACTTTGTTTGCCATAGGCGGTACCAGGTCAGTGAAAAGGGAGGTCAAATTGGAAAAAATAGTAACCGCAGGCAAGTTGCTACCCAGCACTATAAATAAGTTACTGATCGTAGATAGTTCCTTTTTGCATGTTGTATTTCATCATAGGCGTATCCAGGATCCAAACTGGGGAGGCGCAAGACCTTTTGACAGGCATAGTATCCGCTATTATGATACTAACTAGTCAACAGTGACTATTTCACCTTCAACTTCAATTCACATTGCTTACCCTCCTTTGTATCCTACCTGGACACACCTATTATCTTATAATCGTTCGTAGAGTACCCTGTGGTGCATGTTCAATCCCAAAAATGTAGTATGTTATGTCATTGTAGGCCAATGCATCTTAGTTTCCCTGCAATAATATGACTTCTTTCTTCCATTCCTGAGCGCGACTCTGCAACAAAATGACTACATTTCCTCTCCTGGCCTCATATGTGCATATATCATTATAAACTAACCGTCTATTGCGCCGTAATCGCTAGCATATCGTCATCACCATGCCAGTCACCCCTTTTCATGTGCCTGAACACGCCCCTGCAACTCTATATGTAATAAATTATGCAAATAATGGAAGGAGAAGATATCTTTTACATCTTGATAGCTATAAATACCCCTTACATCGCTATATTGGCTTCCCGCCAAGCATTGAATACTTCCTGGAACCCCCCCCCCTTTACAAGCCCCTGAAACCACCTGTGCCATGCATTTTTTTATGATATTTAATTAACATCAACTAATTTGCACTTGTTCCAATCACCGTAAACCGATGTAACTCCTTCATACTTGAGGCAGTTATGAAGAAACCGTGAAGATCGCATTTCCGTATTATCGCCAAATGTCGCCGCAGAACCCTCCCAAAAACGTGCCCTGGAACCGCCTTTGTTAACGCTTAAGTACGCAAATGTTTTACTCCACATGTGGAATTCAATTCTAGGAAAAGTCCCAAAATTTCATGGGTCTGGGCCTAGCTATTCGGGAGATATCTGCGACAAACATGAGGGGGGGGGGGAGGCGGAATCCCCCCCCCCCCCCTATTACAAATAGGGTTAAATAATATTTTTAAATCGTTATTTTGTTATCAGTTACATCAATGATATCCCCCAGCATATTATATATCATATCTTGTTACTCATCATTATGTATTTTAACATATTATTTGTTACATGATATATGTGTTACGTTAACTTAACGTTGCAACCAGCCGAGTCAAAGACATATAGGGTTCAACTTGCTGCACACCGACAAGATGTTCGCAGCACATAAGGGGACGGAAGTTACGGCAATAATTCAGAGAAGATCTTCTGCCATTTCAACACCAAAAACATATGATTGCAAGGAGTCTAATAGCAGACTTTGTATTAGTTGGGGACATATTTATGTACTTTCCGCCACAAAACTCGCTCTTATGGTGTCTGCCAGATCAGCGGACTTTTAATAGCACTTCCTTGCAGTGGCGGCGGAACGTATTTTCGGATGGGGGGGGGGAGGTACAAAGCAAACCAGTGTCCCTCTCAGGCAAAGGGCCTCCTCCCACGGCCAAAGGCCCCACCCAAAAAATGGCGCAAAATAGGATCTCCTCGGATTTAGAGTACTATATTTTGCAGGGCCCCTAAATGGTCGCAAAAAAGCGTCCGACAGTCCCATGTTGAAGTATCAGGCCTTCCTAGGGCCCCTAAAACCTACCGAGGGCCCGTCAGACCTACCGAGGGCTCCGAGGGCCTACCAAGGGGACCCCCCTCGGGCCGACCGAAGGCCTTCTGTCAGCCTTGAGGTCCCTTCAGGCTGGCTGGGGGAACCTCGGGGCCTCGACCAACTTCTTGGAGAGCCCTCTTACAAATTTATGGGGGGGGGGGGGGCAAAATCATATGTTTCCCCCCCCCCTCAAACTTCTTGAGTGTGGGGGGGAGTTGCCAAAAACATAGACATAGACATAGACTTATACTTGGCCATCCACAATGAACTTGTGGCTACTAGAGTCAATCGTCATCAGATAGAAGTAGGCAGTGGGAGTCAGAAGTGTCATACATACAATACCAACATTCATCGCGCAAGCACCGGTCTGGTCAACGTATTATGTCACAAATGTCGTCGGCGACATGTGCCGCTTCAGTGCACGCTGGAAGGGCGCGACAGGTAGCCGTTTCAGGTCATCTGGCACCTCGTTGTACAGTGAGGGCCCGCGGGACAGGAAGCGTTGTTTTCCCATCTCAGTTCGGGACCGGGGCACGTACAGATCACCGTCCCGCCGGGTGTGTCGCTGGTGGACCTCGTCCACAGTTCCCAGGCCGCTCGCCAGGGCGACTGGCTTACCCGTTCGGATCACCTTATGGGTGAGACTTGAGAGATAGTCTGATGCCTCACCAGATCTCCTGCAGATAGCCAGCCCAGCGTCTGGCGAATGTCGGAAACGTGGTCAAATTTGTTACGCCTGAAGGTGACTAGCCAAGAAGTTAATAATTGTCTGGAGCCTGGACACTGGACAGGTTGTTTTTAGTTCCGTTGCCGAAAACAGAAAGACAGTAGCGGACCCAGGCACGTAGCCAAGGGGGCGGCGGGGGCGGCCGCCCCCCCCCCCCCCCTTGGGGGCCACCAGGGCCACCAGGGCCCTCTCTTAAAGACCAGAGGGCCTCTTGGACGTTCAAAAGAGCCCTGTGCATTTCAGAGGGCCCCCTGGCCAGCCCGAAAGAGCTCCTGAGCGGGTCAGAGGGCCTGAACACGTCGAATGGGCCCCTAGCCAGCACAGATGGCCCCTGAGCAGGTCGAGAGGCCCCTGAGCAGGTCGGCAGGGCGATAAAGCGGCCAGCACAGTCCTTAGCCAGGTCATAAGGGCCCCTGAGCAGGTTGGAGGGCCCCTGGACAGACCAGAGGGCCCATGGCAAGCTAAGAGGGCCCCTGTGCAGGTCAGAGGGGCCCCTGACCAGACCTAAAGAGCCACTAGGTGAGTCAGAAGGGCCCCTGAACATGCCGAATGGGACCCTAGTCGGCACGAAGGGGCCCCAGGACAGGTCGGAGGGCCTTCAGAGCATGTCGCAAGGCGACAAAGCAGCCAGCGCAGTCCCTTGCCAGGTTGGAAGGGCCCTTAGAAGGCTAGAGGTCCCATGGAGATACTAGAGGGCTCCTGAAAAGTTCAAAGGGCCCCTGTACAGATCGGAGGGGCCCCTGACCAGACCGAAAGGACCCCTGGGCGGGTAAGAACGGCCTCTGAACATGCCGCATTGGCCCCTAGCCAGACTGGATGGGCCACTGGGCTGGTCGGAGGGGCCCCTGAGCA